>MJUU01052304.1:2480-29598 GCA_002080025.1 Modiolus philippinarum
ACCATGCTGTTAGGGTTTGTTTCCATTAGGGCAATCATTTTCACCAATTGAATTTCAAAAATATTTGATTCCAGTTTTGGTAAATTTCCTGAAAGTGTCAAAGACCACGTATTTTTTTGGAATTCTACCTAGCAACCATGCTGTCAGAGTTTGTTTCCATTAAGGCAATCATTTTCACCAATTGAATTTCAAAAATATTTGATTCCAATTTTGGTAAATTTCCTGAAAGTGTCAAAGACCATGTATTTTTTGGAATTCTACCTAGCAACCATGCTGTTAGGGTTTGTTTCCATTAGGGCAATCATTTTCACCAATTGAATTTCAAAAATATTTGATTCCAGTTTTGGTAAATTTCCTGAAAGTGTCAAAGAGCACATATTTTTTGGAATTCTACATTGAAACCATAGTTAAAAAATTTGTTAGAATTAGAAGAAATATTTCACAAACTTGATTTCCAAAATATATGATTCCAAGTTTGGTAAAATTCCTGAAAGTCTCAAAGACTACTTATTTTTTGGAATTCTGCCTAACAACCATATATTCCCTAATTCCTTATGGTAAAAATAGTGACTGTCAATAGTTTAATTTCAAAAATGTTAAGAAAAATTATTCCCAGGGTCTATAGCTGTTTTCTGTGTCAAACAGGGGGTGCGGGGATCACTGTCGTTTCCGACAGTCCTTACTGTAGTTTATTTTATAATAATATAGCACATAATTACTTAATTTCACTAAATATTGCATAATTTATTTGAAGGTATGAAAATTACTATCATGGCAAAACCGAACCATGTTCAACCAGATGTTCAACAATTTGTACACAACATATGCATTAAGTGCAATATCTTATGTTTTTTTCTGGGACTATTCATTCCACTTTTGTTTTGAATTTTGTGTTTTTATTTTTGTTTTCTTTTTGAATGTTTCTTGTTTTTTTTCTACCGTTTTTAGCTCACCTGGCCAAAGGCCATGTGAGCTTTTGCTATCACTCGGCGTCCGTCGTCCGGCATCCGTCGTCCGGCGTCCGTCGTCCGTCGTACGTCCGTTAACTTTTATTCAAAAATCTTCTCCTCTGAAACTACTGGGCCAATACTTACCAAACTTGGCCTGAATAATCACCAGGGTATGCACTTTCAAGTTTGTGATTTTTATGTCCGTAGACCAAATAACATGACCGCTGTTACTAAAAATAGAACATAGGGGTAAATTGCTGTTTTTGGCAAATAACTTCAAAACCGTTGCAGATATCAAAAATCTGACATGGGATAGAATTGTTCAGAATGACGAGATCTATCTGCCCTGCAATTTTGAAGAAAATCGGAAAACCCGTCTTAGAGTTATAGCCCCTTTTCCGTAAAATTTTCAAAATTTATGCATTTTTTATTTTAACAGATAAAGGTGAAGTGTAAATTTGAAAAATGTTCAGCATATCAAGATCTACATACTCTGAAATTTTTAAGAAAATCCAACTGCCTGCGTTGTAGTTATTGACTTTTTTCACCAAAAAAAAATCAATGCCATATGGTTATGGGTTATTTCCCTATAAATTCTGCTTTCAAATCTTCTTTGGTTTACTTTTCTCTTTTAAATTTCAGAGAAATTCCCTGCTATCACTTTATTAGAAATAATTATTTGTTACATAATCAAGAGCAAAAAAGTGTTTTTGTACAAATTTTTACATTTTTTTGCAAAAATGCTTTCATAAACTATACTTATTTCACAATTTAATAATAATTGTATATAACTATATTGTTTCATTTAGTTATGGATTTTAATCGTCCGTGCGAGACCTACAAAGGTAGTCAAGGACGTTAAAAACCTCCCAGTCAGTTAGTTATGGATTATATGCCCACAATGCAAACATCCTTG
The DNA here is from genome assembly GCA_002080025.1 of Modiolus philippinarum. Classification (NCBI taxonomy): domain Eukaryota; kingdom Metazoa; phylum Mollusca; class Bivalvia; order Mytilida; family Modiolidae; genus Modiolus; species Modiolus philippinarum. Next base: position 4,347 of record MJUU01052304.1, read on the forward strand.
TCAGTTAATACTGAAGTTGCACCTGTATAACTTTCCAACTGACCTGCATGGCTATGCCATGGTGATTTTCAAAATGGCCGCCAAAAAAGGCGGGACAATTCAACATTGTCCGATTTCAATGAAATTTGGTTTCCAAATAGATATCGATATTGCGATTTCAAACCTGTGTTGAAAATTGTTCGTTGACCGCCATTTTAAAATGGCCGCCACAAAAGGCGGGAAAATTCAACATTGTCCGATTTTAATGAAATTTGGTTTCCAAATAGTCTTCAAAACTGATGTTAAAAATTGTTGGTTGACCGCCATTTTCAAAATGGCCGCCAAAAAAGGCGGGAAAATTCAACATTGTCCAATTTCAATGAAATTTGGTTTCCAAATAGATATTAATATTGCGACTTCAAAACCTGTGTTGAAAATTGTTCGTTGACCGCCATTTTCAAAATCGCCGCTAAAAAAGGCGGGAAAATTCAATATAGTCTTGATTTCAATGAAATTTGGTTTCTAAATAGGCATTGATGTCGCAACTTTAAAACAAATGTTAAAAATTATTTGTTGACTGCCATTTTCAAAATGACCACCAAAACAGGCGAGAAATTTCAGCATTGTCCTATTTCAATGAATTTTTTTGTCCAAATAGATATTGATGTTGCGACTTCAAAACTGATGTTGAAAATTGTTGGATGGCCGCCATTTACAAAATGACGTCTCGATTTCAAAACTGGTGTCAAAAGTGGTCCTTAGCAAGAACGTTTTTTGTCAAAAAAGCCCAACATAGAAATGTAGTAAAACATGATCAGACTTTAAATACTGTTCAAGATATTGGTGGTGTTCGAGGTACTTAAGTTTGAGACTGAAGATCAACTGTATAACTTACAATGTTACCATGATTGTGGCATCTGAAAGCCAGGTGAGCGATACAGACTCCTGAGAGCCTCTAGTTACTTTTCTTTGTGCAATGTCTCTGGAATTTTTTGTGTGTGTTTAATACGCCTTTTGTTTCTATAATTCATGAACAGTTTTGCAATCACCGAAGCATCTGACGCTGCCGTCTGTACATTTTGCATTTTGTTTTGTTTCAAAATGAGAAATTTAGAAAAAAAAAAGTAGAGCCATTTCATCTGTTTTGTGCCTGCGGGTGGTGTCTTTAAGATGCTAATGTGAATATTTGTCACACGGTTAATATTTTGGAGATACAATCAGCGCTACGTGATTGTATTTAGCTTTTTTTAAATATTCATTTAAGTTATGGCCCTGAATTTTGCACATGTGCTCGGTAAAATTGTTTTGATTAATTGTCCTACGACGTCATTTTTGCAGAAACTAAAAATAGTAGGAATACAGTTATCGTGAAAGGGTCTATTGTATATCGTTTTGAAGATCACCGAATCCCATACCATTTTTGATATAGTGTCTCTTAGACATTGGGACCAAAGGATAAATCTTGGTGAAGGACTTTCCATATATTACTTCCTATAAATTTAAAATTTGAACATACCTCTTTTCATGTGCTTAGCAAATTGCAATGATCCTCGGAATGTTTCTTTTGGAATTGTGTCCGACACAGCAACTTGTAGGGCACAAAGTTTAACATTTGTGCATACAGAAAACACATTCATAAGTTATCAAATCCATCCTTTAATTGAAAAAAAAGGCAAATTTCAGACGCTTATAACAATTTGTAAGTCTTCACATTCTGGTGAAATTATATATGGTGAAAAGGTACACATGAAGTACTCGGTATTAAATATTTCTAAATGTAATATCTCTAAAGATAAAACTGAGAAAATCTTTTCACAACCGCAGTTTAAGCTTAGTTCAAAGCACAGCCTTCTATAATCAATAATATGCAGTAAATACACGTGAGACAAAGTCTCTACAAATACATGGTAAAAAGGAATGGAACAGCGCTTTTGTTGTTGATCTTCATCTTGAAGTCACCATGAAGCCTTCAACAATGACCTTTGCTCATACCTCACTGTAAGTTCATGACGGCCCCTAGCACCGGTTTGAGCGGAATTCATTGCTAGATGTCGAGCAACGCTACATATAGAAAAATATGAAAGGATATGGAGTGAATGTACATGTGACAAAAACGCACACGATACACAGAAAACTCCAGTTATCAAGGACAGGGCTTTTATTCCTGTCTACATCTTGATGTCGCCCGAGGGTCATCAACCAGAATTTAAACTATGTTTATCATGTCATGGATGCGGGATCGTCAACAAACATATTAAAGAATTAACTGGCAAAGTGTTCTTACAATAGATGTTAACCCTTTGCCTAACAAACGACCAAACATAAGACAATCAGAACATAAAAACAACCACAGGCGGCTCATCCAGTCAATAGTAAGAATACTTGGCATAATAAAATCATGAAATGTGGGCACAATGAACAGGTGGTCAGAATAACATTTTAAAAATACAAAAAATATAAAATGCCAAAATTTGAAAGTATGATTATGGTGGCATATACTAGTACGGTGGCATATACTAGTATCTGCCCCTACCTATCACTTAATTAAGTCTACATATTTTGCGAACTGTCATCCACTTGTCCATTTAATTATCATGCAAGTAGATACAACTTTCTGATTAAAAGTCGACATAATCATCTGATTAAGTCGACATACTTTTCTGATTAAGTAGACATAATTTTTCTGATCAAGTCGACACACTTTTCTGATTAAGTAGACATAATTTTTCTGATTAAGTCGACATAACTTTCTGATTAAGTCGACATAATTATTAAACTAACACGAACGACATAATTGTCTGATTAAGTCGACATAAATATCTGGATTATCATTGCACCCAATGGGGCAAGCACATTCAAATACGGGTATCTTCTCCTCTGAAACTGCTTTGCAAATTGGAACCAAACTTACTCACAATAGTCCTTGGTTAGTCCCCTTAAAAATGCTTCCGGCTGGTCTGTTCCACATCAAAGATAGATGCCAGCGGAGAACTAGTTATCTTTGGACCATATGGGATAGCATGCAAAGACCTCATCTGAAGGGGAACCAAACATGGTGACAATAGTCCTTGGATTGTCCCCTTTAAATAATTGATTCCCGCTTGTCCGCACTTCATACACGATGCTTGCCAGCAACGAACATAATTTAACATTGGACATTATGAGAAAACACATTCAAAAATTTTTCTCTGAAGCTTCTTTGCCAATTGCAACCAAACGTAGCTACAATAAGCCTTGGTGGTCTCCTTTGAAAATTGTGTCCTTTGAAACTACTTTGCCAATTGCAACCAAACTTGGCTACAATAGGCCTTGGGTGATCTCCTTTAAAAATTATGTCTTGCTATTCTGCAAGTCATCCAAGTTGGCCGCAAGTTCTGAACTAAGTTAAACATTGGCTTCTACGGGGAAACACAGTGAAAGACCCTTTTCATCTGAAAATGCTATGCCAATCGAAACCAAATTTGGCCTGGATAGTCCTTTGGTAGTCCCCCTCTGAAGATGTGTTCTACTAGTCTCTACTTCCTTCAAGATGGCAGCCAGCAGGGGATTAAGCTTAAAATAGGACCCTTTGGGAAAGCTTTAAAAAATCTATTCTGAAGCCAATTGAAACCAAACTTGATACAGTAGTTCTTTTGAGGTTCCCTTTAAAAATGTGTCTGGGAAGTCCGCACCTCTTCCATGATGGGAAGTCTGTACCTCATCCATGATAACTTATTTAGCATTCAAAGAACTCCTCTGAAGCCACACAACGATTTGGAACCAAACTTGGTGATAATAGTTCTTGGTTGATCCCCTTTGAAAAATATGTTCGGCAAGTGTGCGTCTCACCCAAGATGATCACAAACAGGGAAGTTAGTTTAATACTGGATAACACATTCAAAGATCTTCTCTGAAACTATTTTGCAAATTGGAATAACTAGGTCATAACAGTCATTTGTTGTTCACCTTTGAAAAATAACAAAATACGGAAGTAACTGTTAATTTGGTTTCTGCATATGCGCATTTCGGCAACTGATGTCTCTTCAGTAGAGATCGAATTAAAACATTTGGAAATCCATAAATGTAAGAAAGGGGATAACAGGAAACATCTACAATGGCTGAAAATTACAGTCACATGTCTGCCAGGGAACTACACAGTTCCATAAACTGAAATACGAGTAAAAGCTGATAGAGAACAAATAACCAAAGGGCGATATAAATAGAAAATGTGTCATGCAAGTCAGCCACAAATCCAAGACGAGTGCCATTGTTAAACTAAGTTCACATTGGACGCTATGGAAACCATCCAAAGATCCTCTCAAGCTACTTTTGGCCGATTGGAACCAAAAATAGTCACAGTTGTCTTTAGTTGGTCCCATTCGACAAATGCGTCTGACAAACATGGGAATCGCATTCAAACATCTCCTCTGAAACTATATGGAAGTTTCTCATTCTACATAAAAGCACAGAGGTCTTTACATGGTCATCTTAAAAAGGTGACTTGTATGTCTGCACTCTATCCAGAATAGTTCCCAGCAGGAAATAGTTTTAGTTACGAACATGTACATATCACATATATGGTGGTACTATTTGAAGGGTCTTGTAAACAAGAAATGCATAAATGAATATGTATGCAGACAGGCAGACAGATAAAACTATGAGACTGTATCGCTCACTTGGTGGCTGGTTTCATTCATTGTCACCGGGAAACCACCCATTATCATTCATACTATATACATCACTTCACTAGATGTTTAAGTTTCTGAGATTATATACATGTATATAAAACATTGGTAGTCATTTTAGATAAGGAAGGAACATAAAAACCATAAAAGGGTTCACCAAAGGAATATTGTGATCAAATATAGTTTACACTGTTCAAGTTTATCCAGATTTTATCATCAAATTGGTAAAGAAATGTTTAAGTCATTCAGAGGAAAAGATCTTTGTATGGATTTCCCATAGGTTTCTATTGTAACTGATGTCCCTCACAGAATGCCATCTTGGATGATGTAGGAACATAACTGTAAAAGGGAAACATAAAGTACTGTTATGTTCTAATTAATCAGAATTATTCAAGTAGATTCAGAGAGGAATGGCTTTGAATGCATTTCCCACAATTTCCCTGTTTAAAACTATGATCCCCGTTGGGGCCTTCTAGGATGTGGTAATCAACATAAAAATCATAATTTTTGAAGGCGGCCACAAACGAATTATTTTATAAAAATTTAATTAAATCAAAACGCTTTTAGAGGAAAATTTAGATCTTTACAATCAGTTTCCAAAAAGTCCAATGGTATACTATGCTCCCCTTTGGCGGGTATCTTGGAAGAGTTGCAAACCTGTCGGACATATGTAGAAATTGTAGTCCTTGATAAGCTTAACACTTACAAATAATTCATGAAAATAAAGTAAAATTTTATAATTCAACACCAAGACACTCAAGAGCCTTTATTTGTCACCTTGACCATGGCAGACATAAACAGTCTAAATAACCTACATGTAAAAGGGTCTCATTTTAAATATGTCAACACACTTTGGTGATGTGTGCAAAGTCCAAAGTAAAACTCTTTCATGCTCGGAACTATTCTGAATAGAGTGCAGACTAACAAGTCACTTTTAAAGAGAACAGTTAAGAGACCACTGTGCTTAAGTTTTGAATTCAAAATGTAGTTTCAAAGGAGAAGATCTTTGAAAGTGTCCCATTTGTGATTGTGCATCTGCCAAAAAAAGGGGGGGGGGCAACTAAGGACAACCGTAACCAAGTTGGATCCAATCAGCCTTAAGAAGTTTGGAAAAAATCTTTAAATGTTTTTTCTATAGGGTCAAATCTTACCTAACTTCAGCACTGGCACTCATCTTGGATAAGTGACTGATATACATGGCACAATTTTGTCAAAGGGGAACAATCAAGGACTATTGTGAAACAACGGCAGTAGAATACCGAAGGAACAAAGGAAGTGATGATTACAAAAATTGAAGTCCAAAGACATGGCAAAAACCGCTACAGAGAAAAACAAGGACAAAACAATGACGTGAGACAGCTACAATATACGGAAATAAAAAAGACGACATTAAGAACTAAGGCACTCATAGTGTGAACTCCCATGATAACCAGGAGTGACATCAGGTGCTCCGGAAGGGTAAGCATGTACTGCTCCACAAGTGACACCCGTCACACTATCAGTGAGGTATATATTGTTTTGAAAGTTCCGATTTTAGGCTGATTGGAATTGCCATTTTCTAACCCTTAGACAAAACCAATAAAAATCCATGGTACGTGTTACTACTCTAACCCTCAAACAGTACCAAGGTAAAAATTTGAAAAGCTGTTGAAAGTCTCTTTGAGTATTCAAACATTAACCAGGACAAACCAGTAGCACGAACATCACCAACGAAGACAAAACCAAAATTTTACAGTGTGATATACAAGACAACACAAAAAACTAAAACCACTGACAGTGTGAACTCCCATAAAAACCGAGAGTACATCAGGTGCTCCGGAAGGGCAAGCGTGTCCTGCTCCACTATCTAGCTGAAAATGTCCGTTTTCATTTGGGACACAGACAAGATATATATGTCAATGATGTCACGGTGACCAAGTTTTTTTCAACTTTTGAAAGTAGTTTTAGAAAAGAACTTTAAATGTGTTGTTCATGGAGTCCAATATTAAACTAACTTCCTTGATGGTAGTCGTCTTGGGTCAGACGCATCCTTGCGGAACTTATTTTTCAAAGGGGATCAACCAAGGTCTATTGTTGCCAAGTTTGGTTCCAAATGGTTTTGTGGCTTCAGAGGAGAAGATCTTTGAATGCTTTAACAAAGGGTCAACACTTAAAATAAATTCTTCGCTGCCAGTTATCATGGATGGGGTACAGACTTCTCATCATGGATGAGGTGCAGACTTCCCATCATGGATGAGGTGCGGACTTTCCAGACACATTTTTAAAAGGGGTCTCAAAAGAACTACTGTTATCAAGTTTGGCCCCAGTTGGCTTCAATGGAGATTTTTGATTGTTTCCCAAAGGGTCCAATTTTAAGCTAAATCCCCTGCTGGTTGCCATCTTGGATGAAGAGGACATGTTCCGAAGGACTATCCGGACCAAATTTGGTTACAACTTGCATAGCAATTTCAGAGGAAAAAATGTCTTTCACTGTATTTTCCTACAGTAGCAATTGTTCAATTAAGTCCCCAGCTGGTGGCCAACTTGGATGACTTGCAGAATAGCAAGACACAAGTTTCAAAGGATACCACCAAAGGCCCATTGTAGCCATGTTTGGTTGCAATTGGCAAAGCAGTTTCAGAGGACACAATTTTCAAAGTAGACCATCCAAGGCCTATTGTAGCTACGTTTGGTTGCAATTGGCAAAGCAGTTTCAGAGAAAAAGATTTTTGAATGTGTGTTTCTCATAATATTCAATATGAAAAAAAGGGGATTGGGGGTAAATGTCAAGGAGACAACATCCCATATCCAGGTTTAAAAGACCCAACACAAAGCATCTAGGGGTCACCGTACGGTCTTCAACACAGTGAGGAACCTCACACCATATAGCAAGACCTAAATGGCCCCAAAAAGGTAAAAAAATGAATAAATCAATGAAAACAAACCACATCCAATAACCCAAATATCAAGAAACTAAAATTTTATAAGAAGACAAGGACAAGCCAATGACCAGCATATTCCTGAATTTGGACAGGCGCAAAAATTGCGGTCGGGTTAAACTCGTTTTCTTGGATCCAAAGCTTCCCCTATGTGTGGTGAATGGATAAAAATAAATACACAAAAAGACTCACAGTGAAAATCAAACCAGAAAAAGTCCAACTTATCAAGACGAGTACCCTTACAATGAAGCACATAAAACATGAAGACAATACACACAGGTATTGTCCGGACAAATGCTCGCAGTTACTGACAGCTAGCTAAGGACATAATTTCCGTTGACAATGATATCAAGCCTTCTTACATATGAAATTTCAATTGAAATACTTCTAAATAGATTTGGTATAACAACATCATCAACATAATATTGTGCAATGCCAAATACTCCCAATATGAAAAATTGTTTAAATTTAGTTATGGTGTAAAGCATTTAGGAGATGATAAATATTTTTGCCATCAAAAACCAGAAGTAAAGATTTAACAACAATGTTAAACTATGTTCGTTGCTGGTAGGCATCGTGTATGAAGTTCGGACAAGCGGGACACAATTTTTAAAGGGGACAATCCTAGAACTATTTTGACCATGTTTGGTTCCCCTTCATTGGAGAAGATCTTTGAATACTTTTCAATAGGGTCCAAAATTAACTACTAACCCGCTTGCAACCATCTTGGATGTGGCAACGACTAGCCGGAAACAATCTTAAGGGGACCAACCAAGGACTATTTTGGTTCCAATTTGCAAGGCAGTTTCAGAGGAGAAGATATCCGTATTTGAATGTGCTTGTGCCATTGGGTGCAATGATAATTATGTCGACTTAATCAGATAATCAGAAAATTATGTCGACTTAATCAGAAAGTTATGTCTACATGCATGATAATTAAATGGACAAGTATGGATGGCAGATACTGTTCAAACAATACTTTATTCCTCTTTCATCTTATCTTATTATGTTTACTCAATTCAGAATTACGTTGACTTAATTAAGTAGCGTGCTGATTTATCTCGCAAAATATGTAGACCTAATAAAGTAAAAAGTAAGGGCAGATATATGCCACCATATATGATAGTGTATCCATATGAGAAATTCTCGCGAGAACAAGTACACCATAACAAAAATGCATAGAGAGCATACCTCCCTTACATGGGGAATGTTTTTACGGACTCCACACTGCAGAAGAGACAGATTCCAGTCTTAAATGAATAATAAAGGAATATGGAGTAAATGCACATGAAACAAAGTCTATACAAATACAAGGTGAAAAAAAAAGCAATGGAACAATGTTTTTATTGTTGTTCTTCATCTTAATGTCATCGTGATGCCTTCAACAATGAAACATATTTAAAACAAAGGCGGAGCAAGCGGATCTTCCTGTCCTTAAACAAACATAAACCCAAATTCTCGTAAAACGATGTTGACTGGCCCCTTGCATTCTGGTGTTGGTGGACAAGTGTTCCAGCGGATTATAAGGTACTCATTGCCACTAATTATGTGCCACTTTTTGCCGGTTTATTCCTTTATTCATACAAAAAGACAATAAGCTTACCAAGTCATTGAATTTCCGTATTATAGATGATGTTCTTTCATGATTGTAAAATATCCTCAATATTTAAGGTTTACCTTCACCTTATGTAGCCAAATAAACTGAACATTGAAAATAGACCACTGAAACACCGTCATCAGCATCATACCTAGACATATACCTCCACATTAATAACTCTCGAAATCTGAAAATCATACGTTACGACAAGTATGATGATTTTGACTTTTCAATAGTTAATAACTGAACTAGTGATATTCCAACATCATGGACATATCGAGCCAACAATCATTCGCAGTTGTTGTGTCAGTAGTTTTTACAGCCATTTTGTGAACAGAGTGAAATCACTGTCTAAACCTTTCACATCTAGATCATGTTCAGCCACTAATTCGATTGTCACTGCAGAAGTTTTACGTTCGTCACCATGAGTTGAAAGATCGTTGCAAGTTTTCTATTTTGCAAATGAGAATGATTCAGAGTTTTTTGTTTTACCGAACTTGCAATTAATAAGAATGACAAACCGAACTTTTCAGGGGCAGTTATCGTATTCCAGAGAAGATCGTGCTTATGGCCCTGTCGCACTATAACGCATAACATAACTAATATATATCGCAAACATTGCGTGCATAACGCACCACTAGCGTTCGTCTAACTTGCGCATAACTTATCAACTACACGTTGGCGAACGTCGAGAAATTTTGAGCATGTTCAAAATTTTCCGACGCACCGAAAGTTCAACAACGCACGCCTACATGCGTCGACGTATCTGTTACGTGTAAAGAATACTCCCCTAACTTATACAACGCACAAGAACGTGTACGAAAATTTTCTCACACGTCGGCGAATGTTGGCGCTGTGAGTTATAGTGTGACAGGGCCATAACTAAGGAGTAATGTATTAGCCGATGTTTTATTATGGTTGTAAATAGGAATGTAAATAGTTGCTTTTTATCAACATTAGACCGACATATCTTTTTTTTTGTTGAAAAATTTTGTTTTTTATAGGACCTATCCCTAAAGCGAATCCGTTGATTTCTATCTATATCTATCTTTGCAAATGACACTGATGTGAAGAATTCCTAACTGATCTGACGAAAGATCAAAACGCTACACATACGTTCTACGAATGTTAGAAGATCGTTATGGATGTGTTCGGTATGCATCAAGTGCGATAGTAAAACGCCTTTGAAACGTCGCCATGCGCTGTTACACGTTTTGTGAACGTTGCATTTAAAAGTTTTCCGTGCGTTTTAGGTCGTTAGCCTGACGTTATGAATAATTTCTTCAATTTCTTCGGCGTGTGCTAACTTTCTCACAAATATTTGCGAACTTCGGCGCACGTTGACTAGAACGTTATAGTGTGAAAGGGCCTTTACACTTCCAGAACACCTGATTATCTACTCCCGGTTTTCAATGGGAGTTCGGACAATCAGTGCTTTAGTTTTCTGTATTGTCTTGTATATCACACTGTCATTTTTAGTTTGGTCTTCATCTGTAATGTTTATGATACAGGATTGTCCTTGTATTTTTTGTATACTAAGAGATAAATAGATGCTTTTTAAACTTTTACTTCGGTTTTGTTTGAGATTTGGAGAAATAACATTTACCATGGACCGTTATTGATTTCGTCTAATGGCTAGAAGATGACATTTGCTAATCAGCCACAAAGAGATCTTTCATCACATCACCTTTTTAGCTCCCTCTGTGACCGGTGTCATGCTTGGAACAGAATATGCTTATCATTGATACCTCCTTTGGTGGGTTAACACTGCTAATGCTTTACTGTTTTGGTGGTCTTGTTCATTTTTGTTTGTTTTTATACCTCGCCACACGTAGTGGCGAGGTATTATGTGATACCCCAAGTCGTGTGTCCGTCCGTCCGTCCGTCCGTGTGTCTGTCCGTCCGTCCGTCCCCCGAAGGTTTCCGACTGATAACTTGTGAACGAAATAACATAAGGTTTTCAAACTTGGTATGTAACTTCTTTACCACAAATCTCAGGCCAAGTTCGATTTTGGGTTCAGAGGTCTAAGGGGTTCTGGAGTTATGCCCCTTGAAACTTTGAAATTTTGCGAATTTTAGGGTTTCCGACTGATAACTTGTGAATGAAATAATGTATTGTCTTCAAACTTGGTATGTAACTTGTATTTCGGGTTCAGAGGTCCAAATGGTTCTTGAGTTATGCCCCTTGAAACTTTGAAATTTTGCGAATTTTAGGGTTTCCGACTGATAACTTGTGAACGAAATAACATAAGGTCTTCAAACTTGATATGTAACTTCTTTACCACAAAACTCAGGCCAAGTTCGATTTTGGGTTCAGAGGTCTAAGGGGTTCTGGAGTTATGCTCCTTGAAACTTTGAAATTTTGCGAATTTTAGGGTTTCCGACTGATAACTTGTGAATAAAATAATATATTGTCTTCAAACTTGGTATGTAACTTGTATACCACAAAACTCAGGCCAAGTTCAAATTCGGGTTCAGAGGTCCAAGGGGTTCTTGAGTTATGCCCTTTGAAACTTTGAAATTTTGCGAATTTTAGGGTTTCCGACTGATAACTTGTGAATGAAATAAAATATTGTCTTCAAACTTGGTATGTAACTTGTATACCACAAAACTCAGGCCAAGTATGATTTTTGGTTCAGACGTCCAAGGGGTTCTGGAGTTATGCTCCTTAAAACTTTGAAATTTTGTGGAACGTGGCGGGGTATCATGTAATGCACCATTACTATTTTTGTCTTTATGCCATGTTTTTATCTGTTTTTGTTACATCTAAATTGAGGTGTTTTCGATTTTTGATTTTAGAATTTCTCCTTCTCTCCTGGAGCTTTAGCGTTTGCTGTTTTATGTTTATTCCATGTCTTTTCCGTTTATGTTGTGTTTTGTATTTTTGATTTTAGAATTTCTACTTCTCTCCTGGAGCTTTGGCATTTGTTGTTTTATGTTTATTCCATGTCTTTTCCGTTTATGTTGTGTTTTGAATTTTTGATTTTAGAATTTCTACTTCTCTCCTGTAGCTTTAGCGTTTGTTGTTTTATGTTTATTCCATGTCTTTTCCGTTTATGTTGTGTTTTGAATTTTTGATTTTAGAACTTCTACTTCTCTCCTGGAGCTTTGGCATTTGTTTGCAGATAAAAATAGTCATCTGAATCGAACTTTGTTCCAAATTTACCAGGACCTTCAGATTTGAATATTCCCGGACAGAATTGTCATGAGCCGAGATCTAAGGGTCATGAGCCGAGATCAAAGGGGGCAAAAAGACAAAGTACATGCTAAACCGCAGGAAAAAGAATTTGTGGGGTAAACCAGTTTTATGGCGCGCCAAACTCTCTTCCCCAACAACAGCAATTGCTATTGAAAGAACATAGACAATGGGCAGAAATGCTCTTCCCAGTACTAAGTACAAAAAGGTGAATCACAGCCTAGACCGACCGATGCTTTAACTTTTCCACATAGGACTGATAACCACTGGATTCAATATATTTAAAAAAAATTATTGTCATAACTAAATACAATGCCTGTGCAAATACAAGATAGAACATAGATATTAACATACACAATTTAGATGATAATTCATAACTACCGAATAAGATCGTATAAGACAGAATTGTTTGAAGTCTCGGTAAGGTTACTGTGATAAAAACTTTAGCCTTGCCTCTCTTGGTTCAATGTTCTGCCCAGTTTTTCAAGAAATACAAGATATTTTCTATGAATTTATTTGGGATGGAAAACCTGATAAAGTTAAAAGATCAGTGATGGTAAATGATTTAGAGGATGGGGGTTTGAGGGTACCTCATATCCGGTCTTTCTGTTATGCACTGAAAATGACATGGTTGACGAAACTGCTTGATCCCCTAAACCATTCTCCTGGGAAAATATTACTGTTAAGTACTTTAGAAGAATTTGGTGGTGATAAAGTTTTGACACTGAATAAAGAGGGTATGGAGTGGGTTTCAAAGAAATTAAATGCATTTTGGAAGGATATTATTTATAATTTTTCAAAACTTAGTGAGGCGGATAATTCGATTGAATTAGAAGATTCATACAATATCTTATCACAACCTTTGTGGCTGAATAAAATTTCATTCAGAGTAAACTGTTGCGTTTAGAGGAGGTTCTCAGTGACTGAGTTATTTTTTTATATTTTTATATATATTTTTTTCTCCGAAATTTTTGTGCTCTTTCTCAAAAAAAAATGATACACATTACATATGTACATTTCCAAGCTTAATTTGATGCTAAAAGATAAATAGTTGACTGTCTTTTTGTACACTACATTTTATGTCCGTAATACTGTCTTCTATCTATGTAATGTGTACTACATGTATGTCAGTAATAGTTTTGTCTCCTGTATATGTAAATGTTATCAGTTGCTATAAAAATAAAGAATTACAAAAAAAAATTGTTTGAAGTCATGATAAGGCGGTAACTGAGATAACGATGCCGAATGAGACGGTCCAAATTAAAGGCACTAGCTCTAACTGACTGTCTAATTGACATTTTAATTGAATTTGAAAATCATTTTTACTGTCGTACAAGCTAGATACAGAACGAAAATAACTAAAGAACAAGGCGTTCAACAACCACTATCGACTAGTTTTTCTGCACTTGTAATCAGAACAAGTGTTCTCTGCTGCGCATCAGACATTGACCTGACTATTCGTGCAGAAAAACTTGCCGAATAACGGTTGTTACGATCTAATCATAGTAACCTTGACAAGTATTACTACTAGTCAATGTAATACCCTGCTGGACTTGCTATTGCACTGCTTCATTGGTCATTACTTTGCTTTGCACTACTCTCATTGACATTTAATTTCCTTTCAAACTCATTTAGTAATGTATCTATATGTGAAGTTTAAACCGGTTCTGCCCGTGCTTTTTCCCGACAAATATTCGGAATACGATTCTCGGTGTTTCACCTTACCGTATAGTAGATTCTTATTAACGGATGATAATATATAAACTCTGACAATACTGTCGTAAAATTATTTTTGGACACGGCTATGTCCAATACGTCAAAAATAAATTTGTCCACATAATAGGTATATTTACATAAAAATTTCATTTATTTATGCACATCATTTCGTATATAAATGATGAAACGTGATTTTGAATCTTGTTATGGTTCAAGGATAAATTTCTAAACTTAGTGGACATGGAACATGTCGATGTGGATAAAATTTGTCACACATTGGGTCCATTCAAACGATACCAGATATTTCAGATATTGTATACGTCTTTTGGATGTTTATTATCACTAGCGTATCCCATGCTGATATATGTTTTTGCAGGTCAGTGGACATTATCTTTAAGGATTTTGTAAATAAAATCTATTCTGTTCACTGGCATGTTCTCCTGTCATTCCTAGGAGAACCGTCACATTAAGACGTAAAGTGGAACATTTAACAGATTTGCATCAAGCATGTTAATGTGAGCATTGCCTTCCCCAGTTCCCTAGCCTTAACAGGCCTTAACGCGGATCGACTTACCTGGAAGAGCCACCACCCATCCATATCCCTAAAAGTGCAAAAAGTGCAGAAGTGAAGTCAGTGCGACGTGAACAAAGAATTGAAAATACGAGGGGTCCCGAGAAAATAGATAAGTGAGAAGTACTAACTTCTCATTGTTAATCCATATCCATTTGGTTAACTACACTCGCACAGTGCTATAGGTAAATGCAAACTCTCAGAGAGCCCCACCTCAAAAAAAAAAAATAAAATAAAATAAAGCATGAACGGGATCCGGTTATGACAATTTACACAATCAGAACCGATGCCGTTAAATGCTTAGTTGTATTGAAGGTGGAGGAAAGTTGAAAATCAACAAATTGATCTCCGAAAGTAACTGCCGAACTTCAAGTGGAATAACCAGAACCCAAAGACATCATGTAAATGAGAGGTCTGTTCGACATGCAATATAATCAAATATGGCAGTCGGTTGACGGTCTCACGTTTCTACTCTCCGTGATATTAGATGTCATTAAATACAGTAAATTAATCCAACTGGATCCAAATGTGCAAAGTCCTGTGTTAATGGCATACGATACAGTATACCCCATATTGATTTTTTCACTAAAATTCGATATATTGTCAATTTTGATACATACCTTCATGACTTACTTTTTGAGATGTTTAACGTTGAAAACCGCTAATTTTGGGGTAAAACCAAATATTTTGCGTTTTTCGTGAAATTTATGAATGTAGGGAACTTTCAAAGTACTTGGGCTATTTTAGTTCTGTTTTTAATATGTGTTTCCTTTAAATGGGATTATGATAAAATATATTAACAGCATCCAATATATCCCTTATTTGGTGTTTTGTACATGTAATGCTAGATTATAGCTATGTTCATGGACTGAAATCGAGATATAAAAATAAAGTTTGATTGATTTTTCCTTTATAATTTGGCAATTGGTTCTCTCGGTGACCTTCTTTAGAAAGCCAAGGAGAAAATGGAGGGTCCATGTGCTAGTTTTTAAGATATTTGAGAAAAACTAAAAAATTTACCACAAAATATTATTTTGGCGGTAAATGACGTTGCGTTGTATTTACCCACCGATTTTTCATTCTTTCTATTTGCATTAGTTCATCAGGTGTTGGAGTATCGCAAGTCAGTGTCACAGATATTTGTTCATTATTGGTTTTTGCACGTCACATTTTTTTGGTTAATTCCAGTAAATGGTCTCACATAGCGGTGCAGGACGATTAAATCAAATCAAATAAAATCAAATATTTTTGTGGTCTTTCTTCATATGACTCATGCATACGACGATGTTATGTCCGTTTGTAAATTTTCTTGAAAACTAAGGAGTATCTCCCTCATGCAAAGCTCTGTCCTTAGCTGAGTTTGGCTTTACATTTAGATCATATTGGTTATTTGTTCTTTATCAGGTTTTAAACATCTTTGAGTTGATGGTCTTCCAAACATTTAGATTTTATCTGCACTGGTGAGACATGAGTTGTCGAAATGCGCATGTGCAGAAAGTAAATTCACAGTGACTTCGGTATTTAGTTATTTTTTGTCTGATAACCAGTTAACGGTATACAATGTCGTTGGCTGAGGCGGAGAAGTTCCTAGTGAATCTTGTCCGGATTAACCTATCAAAGCAATAACCATAACTTTTATTTGTAGTTTTGTCTGCTAGAAAACTTTGCCTCCTATGCATAAGGTTGTTTCCAAAGTTCCATTTCAATTCTTACAGCACGGAAATGGGACAATGAAGTAATTTACTGAATTGCTGTAATTTAAGGACCAAATAAAGAAAATAAAAACAAAATACAATTTATCCTAGAAGGTACAGCATCAGTTAGACCGGCCATTTTACTATCTATACTTTTATGTCTCGAAAATCAAACCAATTCTGGTGCATTTAATTTGTATAGTAGTGACTTCTAAAGTCACTACACATCCACATCACGACGTCTACAGTATTGTGCGACTTGTTGAAACGTGCACAGCCCATCATTCACGTTGCATCAGTATATTTCAACGTTTTACGGAGCCTCCAAAACGACATTTGTTAAGGTGTAATACAATACAAATCATAATAAAGCGTCCGTTGTTAAAAAATTACATTGTATTAATCTGACAGATGTGTGATGAGCAATATCCTGGATAGTGCTTTCGCCGTAAAATGAATAAACTGGTGTGGGTTACGTTTCAAACTAATACTGTACTTTTCCCGCGAATTCACGATCATGTTTTTGAGCGACGTCAAACGTTACCACTCCGCATAAAAACGTTATTATCTCACCTGTAACTGTGTCGTATGCCCTTAAAATCCACGAATTAAACAAATACACTTATAAAATTTTGTGTCCGAATCACACAAAATTTGGAGAGTCAGGAAAACATGTCTGATTTACACGAAGGCGGGAAACAAAAAATTCTCACCAATTTAATTCATCCGATTTGGAACTAAACATTAGATTCACAAGGCATCGAACTCTTACACGGTGAGTTACCATATTTAAGTTCGAGATGGTTAAGGCCGAAGACTTGACCTGGTTACGAGTGCAGGAAGGATCAGAAAGGCTATCCGTGTAATTGTCGCTACCCCGTGTAATTGTCGATACCGGTCAGTTCGATTGTTACTTTTGCTCTGTTTTTGAATTGTATGAAAGCATATACTTTTTACATCAAAGTATATAAAAACAGAATCATCGATTAAAATTCAATTCGTCATATTAACAATATTTGGAATGGGCCATTGCATTCGTAAAAAAGTAGTGGTGATTATATGTAAAAACACGTTTACCTTCATGTTTGGTGTCTTAACCATATGTTTGTCGGGTACTCGATTTTTTTTTCAGCGAAGTTAATTGGTTAGATAAAACACACTTCAGATGGTGTTTCCATAGACTAGTGAGATACCATGCTGGAATAGCCTTTGATTTCGCATGACTTGTGCCAAGAATCCGGCGTCAGTTTGAATATAAGCAAGGCATATGTTATATTTTACAGTAAATGTTTATAGCCTACTTAGAGCAAGTAAACAATTACTGTAATGTAAGTTTCTGTAGATGACAACTTATTTTCTGGTTCGTCTTGTAACTAAAAGCCATGACAGATTACAGTAAAACAATAATTTATACAAACGTTTGTAACTAAAAGCCATGACAGATTACAGTAAAGCAATAATTTATACAAACGTTTGTAACTAAAAGCCATGACAGATTACAGTAAAGCAATAATTTATACAAACGTTTGCTTCTACTTTTCCTGACAATTAAAACATTTTAAATATTGATGTCAGACAAAAGTGGACTGAAAAAAATAAATCTGGAGTAATTAAAATTGATTCTAAGAAACAGACACTGTTGATTTTGAAAAGAATTCATTAAATGCATAATGACACTTCCATGACATTGACTCCATAAAGTTAAACAGAAATGTAAGTAAATATAAAATAAAAAGTGATGTCGTCATTCCATCCAGTCAAGTATTAATGTCCTAGTAAATTTTGTTGTAAACCAAGGAGAATCTTCCTCGTGCAAAGCTACGAGTATGTCCTTAGCTGACTTTGGCTTCCTTTAAGGTCGTATCATTATTTGTTCTCTCTCAACTTTCATACATCTTTCGCTCTTCAAAATGTATTGAGTTAGCCAAATAGCCACCACTGTGCAGATACTAAATTTACAGTAACTTCGGTATTTAGGTATTGATTACCATGGGGCCAAACCTCTGCTTGTGGACTGTTAGTCCTTTGGGCTTTCAGCAACACAGTGGTACGAAGTCAGTGCTGGGCAATTTTATTTGAAAACATGCAATGGTCTGAAATATATTAAGTTTTTAAAATTTAGTCTAAAATCAAGGATTATCAAATCGTACAAAGATCTGTCCTGGGCTATTTTGACTTTCCATTTAGATCCCATTGGTTCTACCAGTTTTTTACACATCTTACGGTTAATGATTTTCAAAATGTTTTTATTTACACCGAAGAGAAATAAGTTGTCGAAATGGACAACTTTAGAAAATCCTTCTATATTCAGTTATTTTATTGAGAAAAGCAGACATAAATTGTACATATTATAAAGGTAGGGCTTAATTTAGAAACGCGTAAATGCGAATTTGGGCGAATTTTTCACAAATCCTTGTCAAATCTATAATGGCGTTTTTAAGACAATATAATATTATTATGTGTGTAGTTAGCAACATGAAAAGGGTGATAAAAATGTGAAGCGGGTATCTTTTATATGACATACATGTAAATGCGCTCTTTCTTGCAACTTTGGAAATCTACAAGTAGACGTCAAAGGCTCTTTATGATCAATCTTAATGCAGTTTACTAAGTCTTGCCAAAATAAAAAGGTTGTAACATAAACATCAGTACCTATTATACGATATATAGTTATCAGGATTATAAATATTAAACAATAAAACAAATAATTCTTAAATAAAGAAGAAAATTTGTTGAATCATTATGTCGTATTTGTTAATATTGGTAATAACTAAATTACCGAACAGAATTGTCAAGGGACGAAATCCAAAGGACAAAGAGACAAAGCAGACACAAAACCAAGGAAAAATTATTCAACGACAGTCTTCTGACCTGGTACAGGCACTTCAAAGGAAATTGTGGTTTAAACCGGTTTTATAAAGCGCCAAACCCCCTTCCATTGCAACAGTGTCCGAAAGCAGCTCAACAGCAATTGCATTGAAAGATCGTAGACAGAAAAAAATTTCACCCCAAGGATTAAATGATTGTGTCATTGCTTCTGTCCAGTCTTGGTTTAATCATTGCGGTTATTTCTTATTTGTTTTTATAGTTTATGTTTATTTGAGTCATATTTTATCTAAAAAACATTTTCTCATTATCAAATTACACATTTCATATTTTAAAACTTCATTTCGATTAAATGTAAAGCAAAACAAGAAGCTCATTGTTGAATACCTCATGGTGACTTAAGGTGAAGCACGGAAATAAAATCGTTGTTTCATTGCTTAGTTTTACCATGTATTTGTAGTTCATATTTACTCCATATCCCTTAGTTGTTTATTTAAAGACCGAACTTTGCCTGTCCTGCACTGTGGATTCCGTAAATGAATACCCGTGCGAGAGATGTATGCTCTCTATATTTTTCAGTACTTGTTCTTTAGAGAATTTTCCCATATAGATACACTATCATACTTAATTTTTTATAATTTCCAAATGTAATTCTGACCACCTTTTTATAGTGCCACACATTTAACTATTTTATTATGTTAAGAGTTCTTGCAATTGACTCGATGAGCACCATGTTGTTGTTTTATGTTGTGATTGTCTTCTTCTAGTCTTTTTGTCGGGCAGGATAACATTGATTGTAAGAACACTTTCCCAACTAATTTTTTATGTTTGCTTACGATCCCGCTCCCATGAGTAAGAAGTAACATTGGTGTAGCGTTATTTGACATCTAGCAATGAATTCAGCCAAACCAAGCATTACGGACCGTATTGGACATACTAAGATGTATCAGCAAAGTTCATTGTTGAAGGCCTCAAGGTGACTTCAAAATGAAGAACAGCAATCAAAGCGTTGTTCCATTGTTTGATGTTACCATGTATTTGTAAAGACTTTGTAGGTGTTTGCTGTTTTCCTGTTTTTGTAATTTGGTTCATGTGTATTTAGTTCATAACCTTTCACTGTTTATTTATATCACTAGAAACCAAATCATTTGGCTAAAATCGTTGTAAAACTAACAACTAAAAATAAAATAATTCTGTACTACTACTATCAGACGAATTCCATTCAGAGCAACTGAGGATTTGCCTTCACAATTGGTCTTTGAAAAAAGTGTGATTTTATATTAAATGTAAAGCAAAACATTGAAAGTTAGAAATACTTTCAGTCCAAGTCTGTACATTGTTTTGGGAACACTGCCAGTTATAGCTCTAACGCATTAATTGTAAACTAAAGTTTTTTTTTCATGTTTTAGCCTACAGGCCACCATATGCCTGCAAGCCGATTTCTGTACAAGACTTTGGCAAATACGGATTATCTCCTATTTATAATTCTACGGAAATTGTCATTTCAACTGAAGAATGTGAAGTTATAATAAAGTTGAACAGTTCTGCTAACAGCTCATCCACTATGCTACCATGTGTAGAAGGGTACCAGTATGACACCAGTCAGAACACAATTATTACAGACGTATGTACTTCCAGGTTTTTTTTCTTTAGTTTTATATTCTGTGCTGGCACCCAGTATCATATAAAATGCTGTGGTCATTTGTTAGATGTACTTTAAGCTAATGAGTGGTCTCATTTGGAAATATACCGTCACTAAAAATAAAGGACAGCCACTCTTTTTTATCAAAAGAGGGATACAGAAAAAAGCGAAGACATCAAGTAGTAAAAGAACAAATAAAGGGATATGGAGTAAATGTACATGGGACAAAATCCCAATAAATACATGGTAAGATTAAGCAAATGGAACAAGCTTTAATTGTTGTTCTTCTTGAGGTCACCATGAGGCTTTCAACAAAGAGCAAACACTCCTACCTCATAGTAAGTCCAAGACGGCCGCTAACAACGGTTTAAGCGGAATTCACTTGCTAAATCCATGTATCCACTTAATCATGGATGCTGGATTGTCAACAAGCATAAAATATCGGGCAAAGTACTCTTGCAAACACTTTCTTCCGTTGCCGGACCAATAGACAATACAAAATATAAACAATCACAGGACACTCATCGAGTTGATTGTAAGAAAACTTGGCAGGTAAAATCTTGAGATGTGGGCAATACATATACAGAAGGCCGGAAAAATAGTTTAATTTTTACAAAACAAGAAAGCTATTGAAATCCAATATGAAATAATAATATGTATGCTTTCCCTACAATTTTTACTATCCTTCTGTTACCTACCAAGTTTCTAATTTTTTCCCGTTCAACATTTCTGGCTAAGTGTAGCAATTTACAGGAAGCAACACCTCCTTTTAAAGGATGTTTTGTATCTTCATAGCAGTTAACAGGAAACAGCACATCCCTTTACAGCATGTTTTATATCTTCATAGCAGTTAACGGGAACAGCACATCCCTTTAAAGCATGTTTTATATCTTCATAGCAGTTTAAAGGAAAACAACACCTCCCTGTAAAACATAATTTATATGTCCACAAAGGTGCGGAAAATATAGTATCGTTTATATATTTTTTCAATTTTACTTACAATAGACTAGTGATATTCTATGCCAGATTTGGTATTTATTGTGTAATACAAAACCCTTAGTTTGTTTCATTATTTTCTTTGTGTTACTAGTGGAACTTAGTGTGTGATAGGCAAGGATTAGGAGAACTTACTCAGACACTTGTTACAGTTGGTCAGGCGATAGGAGCATCCATATTTCCAGCCGTATCTGATAGGTTTGGAAGAAAACCTGTTATAGTAGGCACACACTTGGTAGCAACTGCCGCGGCCATTTCTATGGCATTTGCTCCAAACTATATAGTTTACTCAATATTACGTCTCGTATTTGGAGCATTCCAACAGGTATGTTTGAGGTTTTGTGTGTAGTCACAAATGAATATCTGGAGTACAATAGTTTATATATTCAGGCATGAATATGTGGAATAAAATACAAAAAATACCGAAGTTGCATAAAAAGCAGCAAATTTCGTCATGCTGTACATGTGTTTCAAGGAGTCACCTCTCATCAGCAGCATTAATATCACATAATATGGAAAGCCATAATACAAAAGTTGTCCAAAAGAAGTACTCATTACCAAAAATATCGAAAAAGGAAGGCAAATCCAGTACCAAGGGCATCTACCGGGTGCTATACAGAGAATGAAGCCTCAGTATTTTTAGGTGGTTAGAATTTGATAAAAACAGGATATTTCTATAACATGCAAGGTAAAATTTTCATGTCAGACAAGTCTGACTATTGGGCTAGTGAATAGTTTATATCTTCTAGAATGAATAGGTTGGGTGGAATAATTTATATTTTACAGAATAAATACTGAACGTAAGTATCTTCCAGAATGAATATTTGCAGTAAAATTTATTATCTCTGATGCCATAATGAAAAAAATATTGTATTGGCGGTAAGGACCACAGTTTAATGTGATTAATATTTAACTATACAACAAATTCAATTAAATTCAATGTTCAAAATAATATCTGCAAATCGCAGACAAATAATAAATTGTCAAAGTGGTTACCGCAAAATGCTGGTATGGCAACCAATTTCAAATTATATAAATATCACCACAAATCGTGGTAACATATGAAAGAAATTTTGATCACCGTGGGAAACACAGGTGAGAGATCTAAAGCCCTTAAACAAACTGTTAGCACAGCACGAAGTCTATAACATGCAGCAAATTGGCTGTAGAACGTCGTGATCACGTTTCCTTGTACAACAACTGATGGAATACGTTTTTTGTATACATAACAACTGATGGAATCATTCTTCACTCTCCAACACATAAACTGTGGCCGTTATGTTGAGTAAGCATATTACAGTAGCACTATCTGAAACGAGACACTAACAGCAGCAGAAAACGAAATTCTAAACTAATTGTTATTATCACATAATATATCATTTATTACAACAGGACATAACATTTCAATTTTGGTGAGGGAGGGTGGGATTTTTTTAATTCCACATGCGATTCTTGACTTTGCCATACAACGCTATTGACGTCATCAATTCAAGTTAACATCCGAAACCAACTGCGGAGTCTTTTCCGGCCCGACGATAATTGAATTTAAGCACAGTCTTAAATTCGATTATCTCTGATGCCATAATGAAAAAAATATTGTATTGGCGGTAAGGACCACAGTTTAATGTGATTAATATTTAACTATACAACAAATTCAATTAAATTCAATGTTCAAAATAATATCTGCAAATCGCAGACAGATAATAAATTGTCAAAGTGGTTACCGCAAAATGCTGGTATGGCAACCAATTTCAAATTATATAAATATCACCACAAATCGTGGTAACATATGAAAGAAATTTTGATCACCGTGGGAAACACAGGTGAGAGATCTAAAGCCCTTAAACAAGCTGTTAGCACAGCACGAAGTCTATAACATGCAGCAAATTGGCCAAATTGACAGTGACAAAACTGTCAACCGCCATAAAATGGTGGATTTGCGGCATGAACTGTCGGCCCTTACCGTAAATCAAATAACTCTCAATCAAATTCAAATTCAAACAAGTTGCATATGTAAATAATGTGATACCTTCAGATCATTATACATGTTAAAAGTACAAAATTTAATTACACAAGTTTCATAATTTCAACAATAAAGTGGTACTGTTTAAATCTATCCTATATACATTTTGATATATATTTGAATTATTGTTCTGGGAAAGTAATAGACATATTCAAATGACTATATTCTCTATTGAATGTTTCAATAGCACCTTGAATATTATTCAAAAATAATTCATTCCCTAATTCTGTCAAGTGTACTCCATCATCTTTGAACAGTGCGGGGTGTTTCAGTTGAGGATAGCGGATGTAACATCCGCCTAAACTCAAAACATAAGACGCAATAGAATTATTTAACCTGCGCCTACTTTTTTCCATCGCGTCGAAATTTATTGAATATCTCCAAGAAAAGCGTGGCAATAGTTGCGACCAAACAATTTTTGTCTGTGGTATTTTTCTTGAAATGCAGCGTAATATAAACTAAATTTCATTTCTTAGGTAACCGACCTTCGTATCACCTAAATCATTGGCGCCTACATGAATTATTAAGAATTTTGGTGGATCCTCAAGTTGTAGCATAGAGATGATATGAGCTCTAAGACGATCCACTACCATACCGCTCTGCCCCTGCCACCAAACTTGAAGGTTTAATCTTTGTAAGCCTAGGTTTATCCCACCAGGGCGATGTCTTGATTCAACAAATGCATTCTTAATTAAAGAACTCCCGACAATCCATACTTGTTGAGGGGTACCTACAGAAAAAGTTTTGATTTATTTATCAGACCTGTTAAAACTGACTGGCCGTATGTAAGTTTTGTATGCATTAGATTTCCACCTGCCTAAGTTCATAATATCTGGATCGGACATTCCTCCTATGGACAAATCGGTAGCTCTTCCAATTCGAAACGAATGTGAGCTATAATCGTGACTGTTTATACCACAAATTTGTAGGGTTTTCTTTAGCACGGCATTAAATTGATAACGGGTCATGGGAGAGCCGTCAAAGTGACAGAAAAAGGGGCCTGCACACATGGGTCTACTCTGCATATAAATACAACTAAGTGAATACGGGCAAATTTGAGGTTCACTTTGGGCATGTAAAGTTAGCGTAGCTCCTTTACCATTTTGGTCGGTTTTTGACGAGGGAATACGGACATCCNTGTACCCTTTTGCTAAGGTTATGTCATTTACAGATATCGCATGTCTTGCATCTGAATTACTGATGGCAATTTCACCAATTCTACAGAGGCCAAAATATGCGACCGAAAATACGGCACTGTACATGATTGTCTCATATTTGGAATAACATACTAAATGCAATTTATTCAAAACTACTTTTAAAACATTCAGAGTAACTGGCAAACGCGAATCGTTATGTTTCTTCCTGGAACGTTTAATACCCTCGAGAATTTTTCTAATCACAAATTTTTGTGTTGAATCTTCTAAACCATT
>MJUU01052307.1:6304-20715 GCA_002080025.1 Modiolus philippinarum
TACACATGAGATATAATTTCATGTACAAGTACAACATATCTAAGAAAATTTAAGAGCAAACACTTCAATCACGGGGAATTGTTTTACCAACTACACACTTCATTCAAAGACAAACTCTTGTATTAAATATTTCACAAAAGGATATGGAGTAAATGAACATGAGACCATAAAACATATGTTAACCCCAACTACAATAATTATAATGAGTGGTATGGCCATTTCGGAAAGTAAATCCTCCTCAGCAGCACTAGAATCGAAACATAGGAAATCCATTATTTAATATGTTCAAAAATGCATAAAATCAATCGAAATCCGAATAATCAGTAATATCAAATATGGCTAAGGACAAAACTACGATGGGAGGAGTCAAACCTACATCTATCATACATAGTTTCGAGTCTGGAACATTGTCTGACTATGGTTTCAAAAGAGCAACAATATGCGTTGTTCCAATTGCTTTGTTTTACCCTGTATTTGAAGAGACTTTATTTCATGTACATTTGCCCCATATCCTTTCATTGTTCGTCAATAAAAATGCACTTTTTGAGGAAAAAAAACGTTTTGTTTTGTCATATCCATTTTGATTACAGCAATGTGGATTAAGTAGTTGTTAAGGAGAAGCCCAACTTTGTTTTTATAAAGACGTCTCAAATGGGTTGTCATTCGCCTTTTCTGCTTTACGTTTGTTTTGATTTCGGTAAAATGTATAATTTAATTTTTCAGAGGACCCTCTGTCAACATGTTTTTAAAGGGATTCTAATATTGCTCAGAAATCTTAGATCGAAGTTAAGTATCCCAAATTATTTTTTTTGTTTTTTTTTTGCGTTTCTTACTCTCCCGTCCGTCTTTCCTTCAGTAGCATTGGAAAGATCCAAAAGACTATTAGACATAATAGAGATTAAAACTTTTATAGGATTTAAGCCCCATGTTTAAGAAACGAATAACCAAGCAAAAAATGATAAAGGGTAAAATCCAAAATCACGGCAATTCATATCCAACATGAATTCAGACATATGACTTAACATGTAATCAATAAAGAAATAAAGGTATAGTTTTTATAATCATTTAGCTTATGAAACCTAAAAGAAATTTTGTGAGTACTGCTCTCACACAATGGAAATTTCAGAATAACTACCACTGCCATTGACACCATAACAACAAATTGAATTTTTGAATTGTTTTCAGCTACAAATAACTAAATACCGAAGTTTCTATGAATTTAATTTCTGCATATGCGCATTTCGACAGCTTATGTCGCTTCAGTGCAGATAAAATCTAAACGTTTGGAAGACCGTAAACTCAAAGATATTTAAAAACTGATAATTCTTATATGATTTGCATAAAAGGAAGTAGTACGCTGATATGATTGGTTGAATTTACTTCCGGTATCAATTTCTGAAGTCGTTTATTTTTCGATAGACGACGTTGACCGAACTACATTTAAGTTCACCTTGTAAATTCATACGCCGAGTGAATCAAATAGAACAAAAATGTGTGATTGGCATTATAAAAGTAAGAATTTAATTACTTATCATCAAATTAAAAGAATTATAAGGATTAAACACCGTTTGAAAGGAATTTATAGGAGTATATACGGGACCAAGTCACTCACAAACATATCATAAAAGTCCTTCGGACTTTTATTTGTTTGTGAGTGAATTGGTCCCGTTTATACTCCAATAAATTCCTTTAAAACGGTGTTTAATCCTATAATAGAGAACAAATTACCAATATGATCTAAATGTAAAGCGAAAATCAGCTAAGGACAGAGCTTTGCATTAGAGAGATACTCCATAGTTTTCAACAAAATTTACAAAAATTTAGATAAGGTTCAAAATAGAATCGGCTTTCGGGTCAGCACCAAAGTACTGACTACTGGACTGGTGAATACCCTTGGGGACTAACAGTCCACTAGCAGTTGCATCGACCCAGTGGTAACCAGTAACTAAGTACCGAAGTTACTGTGAATTTAATTTCTGCATATGCGCATTTCGACAACTTATGTCTCTACAGTGCAGATAAAATCTAAACGTTTGGACGACGGTTAACTCAAAGATATTAAAAAGCTGATAGAGAACAGATAACCAATATGATCTAAATGTACATGTAAATCCAAAATCAGCTTAGGACAGAGCTTTGCATGAGGGAGATACTCCTTAGTTTTCACTAAAGTACAAAGATTTAGATGTTGTAAGGTTCAAAATAGAATCGGCTTTCGGCTCAGCACCGAAGTACTGAATACTGGGTTGCTGAATACTCTCGGGCACTGACAGTCCACCAGCAGTGGCAACGATCCAGTGGTGACAATTAACAAAATACCGAAGTTACTGTGAATTTACAAGTTATGCTTTTATAACAGTAATATGTTTAACCGGAACAACAGTCAATTTTTTTTTCAAATGAGATGTAGTATTGCCTAGGAATCAGATAAGTGAGTTCGTTTGGCAGACTTTGTCTTTCGCCCTGCGAACAAAATTAGAACTTGACGTTCTTCAAAGCATATCACAGACATCACATTAATTAGAGGTTTGAAACTCTGTAGGGTGTTAGCCCATATGGACAATCAACAACATTGGTACCAATAGATCAATGAGGACACATATTGGTGGAACAAAACAGGTTTGAGAGTATTTTGTTGTAAAATGAAATTTCGATATTTTTTCTATGTCTCAAAACTGTTATGACAACCTTATGAAACATATGAGGTAGTTTTGCAGCATTGTAAGATCGAGTGAAATTGCATGCAGTGCCTATTAAAACAAACAGAAATTAAAAAAAAATATGTTCCAGCAATATATATCCCCCATTGCTTTGGTCTTTGTCCTCTGTCCGCACGCCCGTCTGTCACAAAACTGTGGGCGCCTTTTCTCGTACATCGTTTATCCAATTGCAATTATCACAGGATTGATCGATGACCATAATGCTTTGTTGCGTATATTCTGTTGTCGGAAGGTATATAACTGCAGATTTCTGCGGCCTTTGTCATTAAAAAACTTACGACAAATTTTAGTCTATATGAAATGTTAAGGGAGTACGAGCCTCAGATTTCAGAAGCATTCTACATCCTCGGGTTTTATCCATTCAAACAGTGCTAAAATTTTTTGCACATGGATCACATTTTCTTGGTCATAAGTCACTTTAAAATACAAAAAATAGACTGTGTATGAAATTTAATCAACTTCTAATTATAATTTCATATATTTAAAGGCCTATAAACATCTTATGGAAATTGAAGGAAAACTCTAGAGAGATCTGTTTCCCACCAAAATTTTGACCTCTTATATCTCGAAAATTCCTACATGGATTTTCAAAATTTTTTGCTCAAGTTGTTCCATTAGATGGGCTCTTCAAGACAAAAGGTCAGAATTTTAATTCTAATTACAAAATTTTTGAGACTCGTACTCCCTTAAAGACTTACGACTAATTTTTAACGTAAGATGTTTTGTGAAAAGGGCTGCTGGTCCTTTTTTATTTGAGATTTACTCAAATTTAGCTTCTTGTCGCCACTTATCTTTTAGTTTTGTTCCGATTGGTGGAAGAAAAGAAGAAGAATAATAATAACTAGTATGTCAATTGTTCGAAGAACAATTGATAGGTCTTTCCCGGAAATTGCGTCATAAGGTTATAGCACTTTTGACCCGAAAATGAGTAAAATTTAGATAATTGACTCATTTTCTCTTATTTTTGATCATCCACAGGATTGTTGACCACAATACCTGTCTTTGCATATTGTGTTGTCAGAATGCTCGATACTTTTTCTCAGTGTTATACCCCCCCCTTTTTTTAACTCCAAATTTTAGTCATATTTAGTTTGTGACTCTTCTTCTCTTAATTTCATTATTCAAACTTCAAAGAGTTGTTAAACATAATCTGTAATTGTGCATAAATATATACACTTTGTCGAAATTCTTAGCTATTTATTACCGAGTTTCGGCACTTCATGACTTAAAAATTTCAAAATTGAGTTTGTATGTGACAAACCTCTTCTCAATCTTTTGAGTGAACATCAGTCAGACTCCCTAACAACAATATAAGCGTTGTTCCATTGCTTTGTTTCACCGTGAATTTGTAGAGACTTTGTCTCCTATGCATTTATTCCATATCCCTTCTTTGCTAACTTCATGTGATAACCAAAATGACTAGTTGGGTATTATGTTTTCCCGCAATCATTACAAAAATACGGCTAAACGATATATAAATAATCTGAGTTAGGGTAGGGGGCATTCTTTTTTGTGGAAAAAAAAACTTTTTAGATAATTATATTATAAGAATCGTCAATTTCCATTTTATAAAAGGATTAAAGGACGTCATATTAGAATTCATGATGAACGAATGTGACAACATATTTGACATATATGGTATCAGTGATACAATAAATTAATGTTAAAAAATTAGACTACTTAGAAAATATTACAAAAAAATGTTTATCATTTTACTTCATTTAGTTTTTAATAAAATATTTCGCAAATTTTTATCCCTTCATCTCTTGCATTTACAGTGTTTGGTCATTTTAATTATCGTCCACACTACTCATTTTGCAATCGTTTCCTACCCCTACCCCGAATCATTCGTTTCCTGTCCCGAAACCATTCATTTTTTGAAAATGTTCAAGATCGACAAGTATTATCAATGTTACATATGATACCTGTTTGTCTATGCGATTTTTTATCCTTTTAACATTCCCTGAAAATTCCAAATATTTGAAATTTCCAATTCCGTTTTATCTTTTACTTTCAGATGTTACTTTTATCTTATTTTGATATAACCCAGTTTCAATGGTTAACAAATTCACTTACTGTTATATACGGAAGCATGGAGGGGACATGTGAATTTTTCAATCTCGTGGCCACGACATACTGAGTCGTGGCCATGAGATAGCTATGTCGTGGCCACGAGAGATAGTATCTCGTGGCCACGACTTAGTATCTCGTGGCCACGAGTTAGTATGTCGTGGCCACGATATAGTATCTCATGGGAACGACATAGCTATCTCGTTGCCACGACTAAGTAAGTCGTGGGAACGAGATAGTATGTCGTGGGAAAGAGATAGTATCTCGTGGCCACGACATAGCTATCTCGTGGCCACGACATAGCTATCTCGTGGCCACGACTTAGTATGTCTTGGGAACGAGTTAGTATCTCGTGGCCACGACATAGCTATCTTGTGGCCACGACTTAGTATGTCGTGGCCGCGAGAAGAAAAAAAAATTCACATTTCCCCTCCATGCATGCTTCCGTAGTTATAAATACTTTATAAGAAATTATTACTTTTGTTGCCAGTTTGATTTTAAAAGTGTTCTTACTATCGCTATCATCCGTTGCCGGACTAAAAGACAACAACAACACATAAAAAACAACAGGGCACTCATCAAATCTACTGAAAGAAATCTAAACCTTGAGTTGTTGGCAATATAAACAGAATGGTCATAATAATACGTGTAAATTACAAAAAATAAGATGCCGAATTTTGAAAATATGATTGTGTATCCATATGAGAAATTCTTTCATGAACAAGTACACCATACTTCAAATATAAAGAGAGAATACATTTTTTTACGGAAGTTACACTGCAGGAGAAACACCGGTCTTAAATGCACAATGAAAGGAAATGGAGTAAATACACACGAGACAAAGTCCCTACAAATATATTGTAAAAACCAAGCAATGGGGGAACGCCTTTATTGTTGTTCGAGGAGATTTATGAAAACATTTGTTCTGCAGTCGTGATTTAGTCGTGATTTTTGAGGTATATTAATGCTGTAAAAAAAACTAAAATGGTGTTATAGATTACGGCAATTGAATTCGAAATTTGGCGACAACTTGAAACGGAAATTCATCATTATTTTCAAATTCACTTCGCACATATTGCAGTAACTTATGCGCAAATCCTAGTCTACTCCCTTCGGAATCGAAATAAGCAAAGAGACCACAGAGAAGCACTTTTTTGCTGAACAAAGCATCGTCTGTGGTTTGTGTAAACTTGCAAAGCATAATTTCAAAGCACAACTTTCGCATGACATTTTATGCGACGCCCCAGTGTTACTAGTAAAATTTCAAAATATTTTGCAGAAATTTTGGAAATGAATATACATTAAACAACAAAGAAAGCTTACCTTTTCGTGCTGACAGTCACTAGCGTACCTGTAATACGATATGGCTTCTAGACACCAGTAGTAACTCTGATGAATATGAACAATTAAGTAATAAACCAATATTAGTGATAATTTTGACACTTTCATAGAAATTTAAATACCATATAAAATTCAACCTTAAGGGGAAAATAACAATTTTCTACCAGAAATTATCATTGGCATTTGCATATTCAAGTGTTTTTTATTTTATCTTTAATGTGTATTTTATTGTTTTGAAATAAACCTACCGCTTGCATTTCGTGGATGTAGATCATTTTCTCAGGTAAATATTTGTTTTTATCATCGTAATACAAGAACACAGCGAAAAAGGCCTTTGTGGATCTAGAGGTTGGTAACTGGGGTCTTCCTTTGGGGCAAAAAACTTTTGAAATTTGTGCAGAAATTTGCAAAAAATTGACAAAAATGGCAAACAAAACGACTTGCATCAACATTTTTCTGGTAATCCATTAGAACATCCTTTTTTGCGAAGACTTGGTCCGCAGGTTGAAGGATGTTAAGCAGCCTTTTTGGTACTAAGCTCAGATACACATGACAAATCCCTTTTTAGCTTGCGTGCTTGGTTGTAATAGTCGACCAACTTTGCTTGATTTTAGATAATGTAGATTTATCAGTCTGCTTTTATTTAAACTTGTAAAATCTGATAGCAACATTATAAGTAACGTCTGATGGAAAGCACCTTGGCCTTGTACAAACCCGACACACATGGTCAAATTGAGATGATTCTACTGGGTTTTATGGTTTTTCATTAATGGCTGATCTTATGTTTTTTAACTTAGGTAATTTACTTATGCAGTTGGGATCTCAGTTTTGCTCTTTCTTGTAAGGGTGTCTTCCCATATTAAGACCCTACCTTTATTATATGTACCTGTGTAATAGAAAGAGGTTTAATCACGAGAGATTTTAGATTGCTTGTCCAACCGGTCTGGCATGACACCCTGCTTTGTCGGATGAAAGGTGTTAATAGTTTATTTGTCGAATGTGGACTTACATTAGCAATGAAGCATATTCTTCGATTGTTTTAGGCCAGATTTAACTCCCGATGTCATATTCTAATAGGGCAAACAAAACAATAACCAAGAGATTTCTTTTTCGGGTGTTTTTATAACTAAATTCACGGTAACTTCGGTATTTTGTTATTTATTACCACTGGGCCGATGTCTCTGCTGGTGGACTGTTAGTACCCGAGGGTATTCACCAACCCAAAAGCCAGTACTTCAGTGCTGGCCCGAAAACCGATTTTATTTCAAAACTTGCAATATCTAAATTTAAGAATATTTTGTAAAAAAAAAGAATATCTCCCTCCTGCATAGCTCTGTCCTTAACTCATTGGCTATTTAGATCCTATTATTAATTTGTTCTCTATTAGCTATTATTAATTTGTTCTCTATTAGCTATTATTAATTTGTTCTCTATTAGCTAATATTAATATGTTCTCTATTAGCTATTATTAATTTGTTCTCTATTAGCTAATATTAATTTGTTCTCTATTAGCTATTATTAATTTGTTCTCTATTAGCTATTATTAATTTGTTCTCTATTAGCTATTACACGTATTTCGGTTTATGGATTCCAAATGCTTTGATGCGATCTGCACTGAAGAGACTTCATTTTTTCAAAATGCTCATATGCAGAAACTAAATTCACGGTAACTTCGGTATTTTGTTATTTATATTTAAATTGATTGTTGATTTGCAAAATATTTTTTTCTATTTTTTCTACCCAATAATACCAATATTGTTAAATATCTTCATATTAAACAGCGAAAGACATCCGGTCCTTATAACTTCGGATTACAGTGTAAAAGGAACAAAGGGTATAATGTCCTATTTCCAATTCTGGATTATTGGAAATTCAAATTTAATACTGGAATCATATGTAAACATATCTGACGAGTTCATTCTAGTCCAGAACAACAGAAAAATGGATTATTTTAATAATAAATGAAACCTCAAAGGGTCAATAAAAATATTTACTGTCGGACTCTAAAATCCAATCCCATTCAAACCTACAGATTAAATTAATATCGTGCTATAAATAAATGTGATATGGGATATTTTGTGGTGCGAAAATTACAATACCCTAGAGAGAGAAGTATAAAAACTTTCCCATTCAGATGTTATATCTCAGCTTTGCATTCGTGAATTAAGACTTTTAATGAATTAATGGTGGCAGATATACGAAACTTCTTCCCCAGCTGCATGCTTAGACCTTTAAAAAGACTATTCCGGACAGCTTAATTGGTAAAACATGCCGAATGTCAGTAAATGTCACAGCAAATTGGGGATAAAGGCAGAGAGATCACCTGCACTGTTGAATATATCCTACACGCTTTAGTGTCGGTCGCCTTTCATTGAGAATTTGGCACGTAGAAGTCTTAGATTCAAAATGGCGGAAATGTCGTAACTGACAGAATAGCAGACGTCATGAAAATCAAAACCCGTCTGATGTCATATCAGATTCGCCCAGAACGGCAATCTTTGCGTTGCACATTCTGATTCTTAATCCTAGGGAAAACATTTGTACAAAGGTCACTTCTCAGAGAAAGGGAAATGAATGTATATCTTCCGTTAATTTCGCTGTTAGGCGGTCAGGTTACAGGATTTTCCTTCATTGAAAAAGAGCACGTCAAAAAATTTACCCAACTGAAAAAGGCTTGTAGTAAATGAATGCCATGAAACGTAAAGTATAAGGTAAATGGCAGCTTATTTTCTTAAATTTCATAATGCCACTTTTTTCCAAATTCGACACAGAAT
This sequence comes from Modiolus philippinarum, assembly GCA_002080025.1. Classification (NCBI taxonomy): domain Eukaryota; kingdom Metazoa; phylum Mollusca; class Bivalvia; order Mytilida; family Modiolidae; genus Modiolus; species Modiolus philippinarum. Next base: position 15,210 of record MJUU01052307.1, read on the forward strand.
ATTGCTTAGCGGAAATTCCTGTCCCTTTTTCCTCATCGTGTTTAGTAACTTTTTTTTCAAGATCGGAGCATTTTTTATTCAAGCCCTGGTCAATGAATTTACATTACAATTCAATTCAAATACGATTACGATTTGGATAAAGCACAGACGGAAGTTCATTCCATACAATACACACATATACTTAATATACAAACAGTAAAACAGTAAATAATAAATGAAGAAACGAACATCAAAAAAATCAGAAAGTTGATAGCATTAGACAAATAGCTTTGAAACTTTCACAAAAATCTATTTTTTAATCCTTGTAGCTGAGTTCAAACAAAACAAGGGTCAAAATAAATACCTAAATACCAATGTTACTGAATAAAAAAATACCGATTTTTGCTGCAAATTTAGTTTCTGTAGCTAGCCATTTCAAAAATTTATGTTTCCTCAAGTCATATGAAATCAAAATATTATAAACACCAGAACTAAAAGATGTATAAAATCTGTAGAGAATAAATACCAACTCGAGTACCTATATATTAGGCATTTGTTTAAAAATGCAGGGGACTCTTTTTTCTATGCTGACAAAATGACTTTTTTCAGAGTTCATTTTTTATGAATTTTTAAATCACAGCCCGGTTGTCAATATTATTGATTTATAATAATAAGAAGCAGTGATAAAAATTTACAAACAAAACAGATACAAGTAAAACAAGATTAGATTGCATTGACTTGTCTTTTGAGTTAAGGAGCTCATCCCACTTATTCCTACAAATCGTAGTTCTTTTTACTCATATATTTGAGTCCGACAGAAAAAAATGCAGGGACGTTTTCTTAGCAATTTCTTATATTTTCAATTATTGAACTTTGATTGTAGAGTATAACGGTGTACTCTATATGCATGCGTATAAAGGTCTGTGTTTCTTCGTTATAAGTTATACAAATGTCATTGCCCTTAGTACAAAGTTGATACCTATACAAAATTACGTGTTACAATGCGTTATGGAACTAAATGCTCTCCATAAAAAGCACAGAGAGGGGTATTACCGAAAATTTATGTTTTGTGCACTGCAAAATAATAAATGCAACTTCGTTTTCCTTTTTATTTTTTTCTACAGTAAATGTGAATTTTTAATTTCATCAACGACGCAGCATTTACCATAATTTATATATTTTTATGAAAATATACAAAAAACCATAGTTTTTTTCTGTTGCAAAGCGCAAAAACAAACACATAGCATGTTACGGCACAGAAAAGAAAAATGTCGACACATACACACACAAAGATGAACAACTTTGACCCAATAAAAAACATGGGGAAGATCGGGGTCGGTGAAAATTGTTTTACTATTAACGTTTTCAGAAAAAAATGACTTGATGTTTGATAGTCCAAAAATAAAATTATTATATTTAGTCTAAATATACTGCATGTATCTACCATTTACACCGAACATTTTTGTGCAAACAATTTGAAGATCAAAAAAAAAATTATGAGATGAAAAATATAAGAAGATTTTCCGCAAAAAGACATAAATAAATGCCATGTTCAGTGTAATGTCTTTTTCGTATTTATCGAAAGAAAAGTAATAATCTGCAGAAAACATAAGTATTTAAAAAAGAAATATTAAAACGAAAATATTAGTATTATATTGTTTAATTAACGAGATATTTTAAGCATATTCCCCATTCATTTTTCATTATTTTTTATTAACTCAAATATTTGCACAATAAAAATAGTCAAATGTACATAGTGGATTAAAAAAAAAAAGTTCGGTTGCACTATTTATAAGAAAAGGGTTATTACAATAAATTACTTTCAGAGTATACAGAAACAATTATAGAATTATAACATGATTTTACTGTAAATTATGTCAACTATTTATAAATGTCATTCAATCATATTGAAGTATTAAAAACATTAAAAATTGAATAATAGAAATTGTTATAATTATAATAAGAAAATAATATGCTATTTATTAAAACATATAACTTTGCAGTGGGTGCATTTTGTGCCAAAGAAAATTTATGATCAATAACAACAGTATGACTATATATGTATAAACAATAATAAGAAGAAATTTTTACATACCTCCTTAACCAGATTATTTCCTGGATTTTTTTCGTCCACTTTGAATTAATTTCATTTATATTAAAAATTATTCATCACAGCGTATGTATCAAAACTGATTATTAGGTTTCTATAGATTTGCAATGTATATATATTTATTTGTGTGCACAATGTTCATCCGTATATAAAGATAAAACATATTGACTATTAAATGTATTTTATGCATTTTTATATCAAAGCTTTGCTGTCTCAAATTTATTATTTTAAATGTATGTGAAATTTTATTTCAGATGTAAATAAAATGTCTTTATGATTTTGCAATATAATAATTTCATGACAAACAAAGTGTCTATTTCTTAAGAAATAGATGATATTTTTTCCAAAAAATGTAATTTTGAAAGCAACTCAAATATTGAACAATATTGTCTTATTTCTTAAGTTCTATCTCTGTTTTGTTAATTTTGAAATTCTATCGGGTAAGTCAACAAAAAAACAAATAAGCATATGATTTATTTCATGTTTTGCCATTTCGACTATAATTTCGTCTTGTGAGGTAAGCCCGCCATCAGGGAATATACATTTTATGCAGCTTTTCTCATTGTCCCCGTTGTGAAACCCTTCATCCGTGAGCATGGGGAGAACATAAAGTTGTAATAAAACAGCCATACAAAAACCTCTTATCAGTTTGTAATGGAGACAAAATGTTTCTATTTAACGATCAAATAAACTATGATTTAAAGGAATCCCTCGACGAGAGACGTTATTTTCTAAAACAGTACCTTAATTTTTATTGGTGTTTAATGTACACGAAAGAGACAAACAGGATACCATTTGAAAAGGGAGATAAAAAGATAAATCAATTATATATTCTATATCAAATTCTTTATAACAGTGCGTTTGGTGTCAGGAAAATATATATTTGTAAAATTTTTCATTTCAGATCTTATTTTCTTCTTGTCAGGAGAAGCCTTTTGGTGATAGCAATTTAATGAGTTTATTTCAACTTTTCTGTCCAAAACAATTTGATATTATTGTAAGTTTGTAATTGTTTCGAGCCAATATTACGTAATGCAAATGAAGCCAATATAATTTGAGAACATTTAAGTAGGTATAAAATTTGTTAGGAATATCTTATTTGATTTAATGCGCAAGAAAGAATCATTTTCTGCAATAAAACGCGAATAATTGTATTTTAATTGCTTCAATGGTTTTTGTTTTGTTGTTTGTTTATATATTTTTATATTGTTATGTAATTTATGTTTATTTATTTGAAATAAATATGTGTTGTTTACTCGTCAAAATGTTTTAGTGATCGATGTTTATTATTCGACACAGTTTGAAAACAGAAAATTCGAAATCTTTTTCAAACATGGACATAGATCAAAAAAATTTTTTGACATAATTTTCCCTTATTATTCTTGGGGTCGTTGCATTAAAACAAATGACTCAATCTTCGATAACAATAACAATATAAATATCGGCATTACACGTCTTTTTTTCTCAAATACTTCTTTTGAGTCGTTTTTTTTTAATTTCTGTTTGGATGCCTCTTTTAGGTAACTGTATTATCTTACCAGTAGTCCAATACTTCGATGTTGACCTCGATGTAATTCCAGAGCCATTTTCCTCTCTGGCCGGTACATACTGCTAGACCTATTTTGCATTTGCCTGAGATCTGTTTGTTTACGTTGGCCTCGTTTCTAGAATTTTTTTCGGAATTTTTGAAACTCTAAATGGAAAATAGGAAGAATATCAAATTTTAATCATCTGTACCGATACTGAAAGACCTTATTTTATTCTGGAATTATATAGGAAATTTTCCATAGTCAGCACCATTCAAATTAGTAAAATACTGCACTCTTTTTATGGACAAGAATAGCTCTGCATTATATAATTACTTTGTAATACAAAAAAGTTTCAAATTATGTCTTAATGTCAAGGATTCAAACGATTTTTTTTTACTTGATACTGCATGGGATGATCCTTTCTTTTAACTGTCTACGACCTCCCAATAGCAATTGCTGTTGAATTGCTACCGGACACTAACGCAATGGAAAGGGGGTAGGGGTTAGCGCGCCATAAAACTGGTTAATCCCACCATTTCTTTTGAATGCCTGTGCCAAGTCAAGGCCATTGCGTTCTACATTTTTTCTGGTGAATACTTTGTCTTTTTGCCTCTTTGACTTTGATTCTTAAACATTCTTTTCAGTACCTAATATAGATAATTGCAGTACCTAAAAGTTTCAAATATGGCTTAATGTCAAGGATTCTTACGAGATATCTATTTATATTCTATTCTGAAACGAAGATTTTGAAAAACAATATATGAAAACATACTTTTTGTATTTTTATTGTGGGTTTTTTCTTGTGCAATTCCTATTTACTTTCTGGCATGTGGCTATGTTTTTCCGCCATTGTAGGTGTTTCCTGTTATCTTTTTTATTCCATTTGAAATGGTATTGACTAATACACACTAGTATTATAATTGAATTTCAAAGAATTGAGTAAATGCACATGAGACAAAGTCTCTACAAATACATGGTAGAATGAAGCAATGGTACAACGCTTTTGTTGTTTTTCATCTTGAAGTCACAATGAGGCCTTCAACAATGAGCTTTGCTCATACTTCATAGTGAGTTCAGGACGGTCCCTAGCACTGGATTTGTGGAATTCATTGCTAAAGTCTTAAAGAATACAAAAAATACAAAGCTTGGCATCATTTCAATTTTGTTAGCGCATTATAGTGTTCCCTACATTATGATTGGCAAGCTAAACCAATCAAATAACGATGTTTTACTTTACTATGACATTTTGACATTTTTCATATACATATACTCCATATCACAATGCGTTATGGCACTAAACATGCGTTATGGCACTAAACAATGCGTTATGGCACTAAACAACGCGTTATGGCACTAAACAATGCGTTATGGCAACGAAAACTGTTTACACTTTGTTGCTCAGTTGTAAGATATTGAAAGGTTACTGATGTAGCATTTATAACACTGAGGGTGTTAGCCCGATTGGTTATAACTGACTTATTCCATGGCCCTATGTTCCATTTAGATTTGTTGAAGTTTGTAAAAATTCGTGTTGGAGTCTTTCAGGAATTTGGCCCTAGTTTTTAAAAGCAGAATATATACAGGGTCTCTGATCTCATATTATGTCATCATGGTATAAGTAAAGATAAAGAAGAATGTGCAAATAATGAGTCTTAAATCAAAGTAAGAGATTAAAGTTACGACAATTATCACAACAATTATAGATCTTCACATTTGTATCAGCACAATTTTATAGTTTATTTCCACAAATTCGTTATGTGTAGCATCCATAGTTACACCGTACGCCCTAAACACTTCACCTATCTATATGCTAAATAATGTATCACGCCCTAAACACTTCACCTATCTATATGCTAAATAATGTATCACGAGTTTCCAAAAATGCAGT
>MJUU01052307.1:21497-34612 GCA_002080025.1 Modiolus philippinarum
CACCTATCTATATGCTAAATAATGTATCACGCCCTAAACACTTCAGCTATCTATATGCTAAATAATGTATCACGAGTTTCCAAAAATGCAGTTGATTGCTCCTCGTTCAAGAGTTGTTACGAAGTATATGATATATATTGTAATACATACGTCATTACAATCCTTTTATTATACAATGCAGGTACTCGGGTATAGTAAATCCCGTTATATTATACTATGTATTATAACTTTTTTATTGCGTAATGTTGAAGGTCAAGGGGCAACACCCGATGATTGTTTAAATTGTTTCCTTTGATTTCGGATTCTGAGGACTTTTTTATGTGTTGTGAAACATATGTAGCTTTTAAACTATTTTGGAGTGGTATTGTAAACTTTCTTTGATGTCTAGAGAAGTTTTTTGTTCTCATAACGCTGAGCTTCTTTTTGTTGTTTACTTTTTGGGACTGTTTTAAATACTTGGATTTGCAGTTGAACTAACGATTGGTATTGTTTTTGTTGGCATTATTTTCATCTGTTCTTTTTGCAGTTTTTTTTTGGTTTAGGTCAAACTGTTTTGAACTGCTATTAATGTGTGCTATAAATATATTGACTTCATAACGTTAGAAATGACGTAAACTAAATTATCATCTTTGCCCTCAGCAACGAAGATTTGAAAATAAAGAAGATGTTTAAAAATCAACAGTGACATTGTAAATAAGATAATTCTAATCAAAATTATTTTTGATCAAACTAAAAGGCATTTGGAAGAGGAAACGTTTATGAGCTCGAACAAAGGAACTTTTTTTTTTTGGTTATCGGTGTCCTTCAGTAGTAGTATTTTCACAAAAACAGTAAAATTACCTTAAATGGACACAAAAGACTTTATACAGCCATTGTCGACTGTTGACATGTCAAACAAACAAATACTACTATTATTTTATTCCTAGGAAGTACACGAACCATAAAATACCTTTTGAGATACTCTTCAACAACATTTCAGCATATTCTGAAAATGACCCAACATAGGAACACAATTCACTACTTGATGGTCATACTTCTTTTTAGTGTATGTATATCAATCATTATGACGTCACATCTTTACTATTAGCTAACAAGTTCCCGGGGAGTGTAAGCGTTTTGTGAAGTTTTGTCAACGTCCTGACGTCACTAACTCACTGACCAGTATTTACGTGTATGTAACTGTTTTCGTACAATCAACTCGATAAGTGCCATTTGATCGTTTAGATTTTATTTTGTCTATTGGTCCCTTTGTCGGAAAACGGATGACATTGTTTGTAAGAGTACTTTGCTCGATATTTGTATTGTTGTTGGCTATTCCACGGTAATGTTTGACAATTAATCGTAAATAGCGTTGTTAGACATTGAGCTAGTGAATGTCTTGAATTCACAATAAGCTATCAGTGTTTGTTCATTTTTGAAGATCTAATAGTGACTCGTAGACGACAAACAATAATAAAGGCGCTGTACCTCGCATGGGATTTTGACCCATGTACATTTACCCAATATCCCTTTATTTGCTCATTCAAGGAATGACTGGCGTTTATTTATTTATTTATTTTTTACAGAACAATTAACCCAATTTTTATGCGAAATGTCAAAAAGTCAAAAATTGAGTTATGAGTGAATGAATTCTAAAAATATAACATTTCTTACAGTTCATTTTTATGTCGTTAAATGCTCTGAAGCTGAAACTTTTTTTCTGGGCGGCATGTAAAAACAGTATTAGAAATTTATATATCTTACATTAAACAATGAAATTAGACGTTTATAAAATATGTATTTTTTGTTTACATCCTGTCGTCAAATTAATAAGATTTTGCACGCTGATCACTGACCAGTATGAACAGTTAACTTCATTGCGTCAAAAGATGACGTAGCGCTAATTGCCAGTATACATATGTTATACTAAATATATTATAATCATTTTGCTGTCACCTAATTGTCTTCTTAAACATGCATGAAATATTCTGTAATCTATCGAAAGGCCTATGTCCGCACCACAAACATGGCACGTGTCGTATTGCAATTCGTGATTTCAAACAAATTTGCAGTAGACAATTTCCCTAAAATAGAAAAAAGGAACAAAGCATTTAAAAATAAGACATTTAATTACATAAAAGCGTAAATTACATTTTTATGTAACATCACCTGTAGTTCCGTTACAGTGTTTATTAAACAACTATTATTTGACAAGTTCGTGGCTTTAACTGTCCATACATACAACCATTCTGAGTTTTGTTGCCAAGTTTATTAAGACTTCCCAACTTTTACGACCATTAACGTCGATATAACACAAAAAATAAATGTTCTGGCAATTAACCACAAAACAATAATCATGATGCAAATTCATTTGTGATACTACAATTCCCCAAAAATATTTCTCGAGTACATCCCTCCTTCAAAGTAGGAAACCCTTGAATCCATTTGCACATCTGAAGCCATTTCAACAAACAAACAAACCTTACATCAAAATTGGTCATAAGTTTATTTCATTTCATGCAGACATTTTCACAAATTTATGTAAAGGTGGATGTTGGTATCTTGAATTAATGTTATTGCTATATGGTCTCATTTGTTTTTGTCTTGTTTTAAATATTTAATATGAAAAGGAAAAGAAATGGGGTAAATGTCAAGGAGACAACATTCCATATCCAGGTTAAAACGACCCAAAACAAAGCATCTAGGAGTAACTGCACGGTTTTATTATTTTGTTATTTACTTTGATCATGCAAACATCTTTGATTTTAAGGAAATTTTTTATTTTAAGGAAATTATATCTAAGTATCGCCAGTGCTTGTCTCAAATCTTATTTCACGAATTAGTTTCATTTGAAGCGCTAGGTGAATTTTACTCAAGCCAGTGCTAGAGGCCGTCTTGAACTTACTATGAGATACTGGTGTTTGTTCATTGTCGAATGCCTGACAGTGACTTCAAGATGAAGAAAAGCTTTAAAAGTGTTGTTCAATTCACTGAATCTTACCATATATATTTTGGGTTTTTGTCCTGTGTGCATTTCTCCTTATCACATTATTTGTTCATTCGAAATGAATTGGCCATATACATGCACTAAGTTCACGGTAAATTTGGTATTTAGTTATTTGTTCATCCACAAGGCTTATATTGTATGAAAAAGATTTTAACTTTCAGGTCGTTAGTACTTGACCAGATCATTCCTACACACCCGAAACACCTGATTATAAACTGGTTTGGTAATTCACACTGAGTTGCCAGTGTTTTCCATGTGTATTTAAAGGTGGTTAAAACAACAACAACAACCACCTTTCACTTTATTTTAGGTTTGAGATTATTTCAACTGATTTAAATGCTAAAGCCCTTTGATTGTGAAAAAACAACCACTTGTTCTTTTGATACGTCTTTGTTGAGTTTTGTTTCTCTGCTTTGTCATTATTTGTTCTCTTGTTTCAGTATGTGTTTTCTTCAGCGTTGACCTTTGATTTTTTAGTTTTCCTTGTTGCTTAAGTAGTCGTTTGCCTATTTTTATGCCCCCGCCGTAAGGCAACGGGGGGCATTAAGTTTTACCCTTGTTCGTACGTCCGTCCGTACGTACGTCTGGAACTTTCGTCAAGGATTTCTCAGCTTGTGTATGCAGGAATTATTCGATATTTGGTATGAAGCTTTGGTATGATGAGTTGTACCGTGTCTCCCCTTTTCAGGTCTGTCGCTCATCTACTTCCTGTTTGCCGATATCTGTATGGGGGGGCATCCGTGTCCCATGGACACATTTTCTTTTATTTTCATCAAGTTTTTGTTCTTCCTTGCTGTTATGCTTGGGTAAAACACCTCAAAACAACGGCAGTCAGTAGAATACCGAAGGAACAAAGGAGTAATAGTCCACAGACATGGCCAAAACGAGAACACAGAAAACAACGACTTAAGACAGCTACAAAGCACAGAAATGATAACACAGCAATCAAAACCAAGGCACTCAAAGTGTGAACCCTCATGAAACTGAGAGTGAACGCTATATTTTTGTGTAGGTCATCATAAACCTAAAAGCTGAAGAGAACAAATAACCAATAGGACCTAAATGGAAAACAAAATAAGTTAAGGACACACCTGTGCATAAAGCAGATACTCCTTCATTGTAAATTAAATTTTAGATATTGCAGGTTTCCATGTAAAATTAGTTTTCGGAACAGCCTTGGAATGCTGACTACTGGGTTGATGAATACCCTTGGATAATAATAGTCCAGTCCATTAGTAGAGGCATTGGCCAATTGGTACCCGTGTAACTTTAAATTTAGTTTTTGCAGATGGCCACTGCGATAACTTATGTCTCCTCAGTGCAGATCAAAAAAAAATTGAGATGATACACCGATGGACGTGTAAAATCTGATAAAGAACAAAGAACCAATTTGACCTAAATGAACAGAGTTATGCACGAGTGAGATACTCCTCACTTTAATCAATATGATCTAAAATTTTGATATTGAAAGTTTACAAATAAAATCATTTTTCGGACAAGCACCAAAGTACTGACTGCTGTGTTGGTGAATATACATCGGGACTAAAAGTCTACAAACAGAGGCATGGACAAAGTGGTAATGAATGAAAAAATATATAGAATGCCCTTTTATTTAAGTTTTTGCTGATAAAAAATGGCAGTAGAATATCGATTTAACAAAGGATCGGCAGTTCCAAAAATCAAAGTCCTGAGAAATGGTTTAATACATCGGCAAACGAATACCGAGGCAAGAACGAGGAAAGGAGGGATTCTAAAAGCATATATCTAAAATCATGGCAATTCACAGCCAACACGAATTGAGACAGTATGACAAATACAAAAACAAATAAAAATGAACAAGAACGCCACAAAACTATAGCACTAGCAGTGTGAACCCGTATAAAAACTGAGGTTCATCAGGTGCTCCGGGAGAGTAAGCATGATCTGCTCCACTGCTTAAACGAGAACACGTCACACAATGACATTATATAGGTACAAGATGCAGAAAAAACACAAAATTTAAAACCAAGTCTCTCACAGTGTGAACTCCAATCCAACAGAAATGAAATCAGGCGCTCCGTAAAAGTAAGCATGTCCTGCTCTGTCGACAGCACCCGTCACACTGTCAGTAAGTCAATCTAGGATAAAGTCAAAAATCGGGAAGACGTGAATCTTGATGAAAATGTCCGTTTTCATTTGGCACACCGACACGTCATATTTTTCAACTATGTTATAATGAAGGCCAAAGAATTTTGTGAGGGATGAAAGTAACATGGGCTTAACAAATCCCTGACTCATCAGCTTTTCGGACAGTGTTTTCACTTTAATCGCTGTACAAACTGCATGCTCAACATTAACGAATCAACTGTGAAATATATACTCAATGCATACGCTGGAGAGATGGGTATACTGCTGCTGAGAAATAGAAAGTTCACAATTTGGAATTAAGCTAAATCATCCTTAAAATTAAGAACCAATCGTCTATGTAGCGAAACCTGAAATTAAATGACTGGGCTAAATGTTTTTGTTTTCTCTGTGTAAGCCATTATAAAAAACTTGGCCTCATACGAGTAGAAGAAAAGTTCAGCTAAAAGTGCCGCACAGTAAGTTCTCTTAGGAGTCCTATTATCTGTTGGAAAACGCGGCCTTCATATTCAACAAAAAATATTGTCGATCAAAAATTCGAACCTCTTGATTACGCTAATCTCAGTGTTCTTCTTATTTAAAGCAGTGTGGCTCTTAACAAAATCTTTGTCTATCCCTGCTACTAAAAAGGTGTATGAGCGTTCTCAATGTTCATTGCAAAAATATTGATGTATTGAAACAACGACAGTAGAATACCAAAGGAACAAAGGAGCGGTATTTAAAAAAAATCAAAGACTTGGCAAAAACGTGAACACAGAAAACAATGACGTTAGACAGCTACAAGGCACAGAAATAAAAAAACAACCACATTCAAAACCAAGGCACCTACAGTGTGAACTCCCATGAAACTGAGAGTGACATCAGGTGCTCCGGAAGGGTAAGCATGTCCTGCTCTGTTAACAGCAACCGTCACACTGTACGTGAATCAATCTAAGAACATGTCAAAATCAGTGTAGTCAAATCCGGGAAGACGTGAATCTAGTTGAAAATGTCCGATTCCATTTGGGACAATGACACGTCATATTTTTCAATGATGTTATGGTAACGTCCATAGAATTTCTTGAGGGATGAAATAAACATAGGCTGAACAAATCGCTGACAAAGCAGCTTTGGGACAGTGTTTTTGCTCTGTTCAAAAATCAGCAATTAATATTTCAGTTTACTGTGTGGCAGCGTTGTATAAAGCGTAGAAAAATCAAATATTTGAATGCTATGGCAACGGGTGATACTGGTTCATAATAGCTGTACATGTTCTGGGAGATCTTTAGAATTTTTAAGAATCCACATCTGATACACGCCACATTTAAGAATCCACATCTGATTCACGCCGCTTTTAAGAATCCACACCAGATTTACGCCACTTTTAAGAATCCACATCTGATTCAAAACGCTTTTAAAAATCCACTTCAGATTTACGCCGCCTTATAGATAAATATTATGACAGTTTAATAATAAGCAATGAAGGGATTTGGAGTAAATCAAATGAGACAAAGTCTCTACCAATACGTGGTAAAATCAAGCAATGGAACAACGCTTTTATTATTGTTCTTCATCTTGAAATCACTATGCGCTTTGCTCATACATCATAGTAAGTTCAAACAGTTTTACAATCCTTATCATTTGACAGAATTTGATGATTTCTAGATGGCGGTCCCTTATCTGTTGAGTAATTTGTGCGGTATGTGATAACACAAATTTTAGAAAATGAGTAATTTATGGCAAAACATTGCAACCCTTACATTTAAACATACATCGGATTTCCCCTATGAAATATGACTAGTGCCACGGGTAACCCTTTACTTTCAACTGCTTGTATCAGTACAAGTTTTTGTAAGTCTCGCAGTGTGACAATGGGAATTCACAAAAAAATCAAAATTAGAAACGTTTCCCGTCAAAAAAACATGACGTCTGGTATTACGAAGTTTAATTGAACGGTAGTCGGACCAGAGTCTTATCTGACGATAGACTGGATCCTCTCTAAAATGGCACCCTCAGCCTACAGCCATTGGTGCCATTATTGGCCCTGCAACGTATTTATACAGATACAGCTTCATGCAGCAGTTCAGTCATCGGGTCAGACAAAAACGCTTTTGTTTCAGGATCCAGCCAATAACTGTTTAATGTTATTAAAAAAGAAATCGAGAACAAGCTTTGAGCAAAAAACATAAAAAAATTGGGGCAGATTTTACACTTAAAAAAATCCAGGACTATAAATATGATCAAAGCCTTCCCCCATTAAAAATCCCTACAAAACCAGGGTAAGGTATAGCACATGGCACGGGTAAAATTTTGGAAAGATAGGAAAATTTGTGTCCTTCACTAGAGTCAACGTTTAAAAGATAGATTATGTTTAAATGCTTGACAAAAAAACTTTTTAAAAAAATCACCGTGGTTGTTTTTGAAGCTTACACAAAAACTAGTACATCCAGAAAATAAGTATTCCACTTCGGTCTGGTACACCAAATAGCCGATTTTTTTATGTTTCCCCATGGCTAGTGCTGTGGTCGATGTTGTATAGACACCTTTATTTTGGTGAACAACTTAAGTTTGGGGTAATAAAGTCTTATGCAATTTCAACAAAATATTTCTTGGCACAAAAGGAAAGTTTGGATTGGTTATCGTTCATAAAATATTTGGGACTAAAAGGGATAAATCTTATTCTTAGTCCGATTTTGATGCAATGAATTCCTTATGAAAAATTAACATTGCACCTAACCATAAGATGCTTTGCTTCCTTTCCAATTTATAAGGGCCCAAATTGCAAATGTGAAGATTATCTTATCGTTTCCTAGCTATAAGGAGTCAAAGGCCACAAAATCGCAATTTTTTCAAAATGTGTAAAATCTTTCTTATTCTTCTGATTTCAACGGATGTTTTTTTTCTTTGGATTCTTCTTGATGTTAGTTTTCGCCCTAGATTCAATAGATTTTTCACAGCTCTTACAGTATCCAAGATATAAGCGATTAAAAGGTATAATTTTTATTGTAGTTAGCTAATTACTGTGTCAAGCTCTTTACTTTGGCCACCTTCACTTTGCACAACATTTTTTTCAAATTTTTGTGGTCGACATGTCGCTTTCTCTTTATGCTGCGTTTGGCATAGCCCTTTGATTAAAAGTACAAGAAATTTCCCAATGAGAAACAATGAACCATTTTCGTACGTTTAAAAAATCTTTCTGACTGTCCTTCTTGCAAGCCTTCTGAAATGCTACTCGATATGGCGTAAATTATTCTGACGTTGATTTACTCCATTCCGAAGAAATTTTTCGTGAGAATCAAAAAACCCTTTTCACCTCTTTCATATGTTTCAAAGATTTGTGTGTTTGCCCTTCTTGGAAGTATTCTGTAAGGTTCGAGAATCAGTCGTAAATCATTTTGACTTTGCGTTACTCAATTCTGACGTTGCTCTATTGACAGTCTGTTGACACTCTATACATCCAATTCTTCGTCATACATCACCTTTCGTTATACATTGATGAAACCTGAAATCTAGGCTATTTATTACTTTCCATGGCGGATATAACCCTGCCTCCCAAGTGCTTGGAATGAAAATTTCAAAGTTGTTCCAAAATCCCGTCTGATACGATCATTAGAAAAGTAGATAATATATATCAATCTCTTGTGGGAAAAAAATGAAGTTTCGGTCCGAAATGTTTTCAGAATTCAATTTTTACTTAATACCGGGTGAACATTACCTTTTACTGGCTACAACCTTTCAGCAATTGCTGTTGAGTTGCTCTTGGTGGAAGGGCAGGCTTGAAGCGCCATATAACCGGTTTAACCAGCTATTTCTATTAATGATACATATTTCGACTTGACCCTGGGTTGACTCACTGATAGTGTGACGAAGCAAGACATGCTTACCCTTCCGGAGCACCTGATGTCGCTCTCGGTTTTGAGATTGCGCGCTATTAGTGCCTAAGTTTTGAATGTTTTATTTGAGATATTTGTATGCTATGTTGGTGTGTCGTGTATTTCGTCCTATATTTTCTCGTTGTTTGCCTTGTAAAGTGGTACGGGGGGTGGGGGCTGTAAAAATTTGTAACATAGAATTTTCTATATTTCACTGACTGCACGTAGTCCTTAGAGCGTACAAAATATGAATATAAATTTGTGTCACCGGTCACATAAACCTGAAATGGTTCATGCAAAAATCAGTTCTTTCGGTTGTAATGATAGGGAAAATTGGGAAATTTAACAAACCTTCAATTTTCTTAGGTCACTCAATCAGATAGCAGTTATTTCGGTTGTAATGGAAGGGAAAATTGGGAAATTTAACAAGCCTTCAATTTTTCTTAGGTTCAATCAGATAGATTTGTTAAAAATAACAAAATACCGAAGTTACTATGAATTTAGTTTCTGCATATAGAAAAGAATGAAAGGATATGGAGTGAATGTGTACATGTGACAAAAACGCACACGATACATAGAAAACTCCAGTTTATCAAGGGCAGGGCTTTAATTCCCGTCCACATCTTGGTATGCTCATTTTGACAACTTATGTCTCCTCAGTGCAGATAAAATCAAAACAATTGCGAATCCATAGACCGAAATATGTGTAAAAGCTGATAGAGAACAAATTACCATAAGGATCTGAAAATAAAAGCCAAAATCAGCTAAGGATAGAGATATGGGGATATACGCCATTTTCTGAAATTTATGAAATATTGCAAGTTTTCAAATATAATCGGTTTCCGAGCCAACACCGAAGTACTGGCTACTGGGTTAGTGAATCGCTCGGGGACGTACAGTCCATCAGCAGAGGCATTGACCCAGTGGTAATAAATATCAAAATACCGAAGTTACTTTGAATTTAGTTTCTGCATATTGGTAAATAATTAGCTATATTCTTGACTTCAATTTGCATGGAAAAAATTTTTGTCATTTCTAATAAATAGCGAAAAACTGCCCTTTTTCCTATTTTTTCTATACAAATGATCTCCCCTTAACAGAAGAGGGGTTTGCTAAAAATATTTTTTATGGCTTACTAAAAATCAAATGTAACTATTATAAGACATTGAAGATCATTTCGCAAACAATCCCATACTGAATTCCATTTTTGACAGATGCTAAGAATTATGCTAAGTTAGTTAAATTAAACCCCGTACTAGCTGATTGTGCCGTTCACAGGCACTTGTTTCAGAAAAAATACCCTCCACCCTCTTCCTTTTCACAAGGAAGAGAGTGGAAGGTATTTTTTTTTCTGAAACAAGTGCCTGTGGTGCCGTTGCATCGGAATTCTGCTGTAGTTGCTTTGGCCACGACGTAGGCCTTTGAGTATAATTGGTTTAAAATCACATGACAACACCATATTTTTATTCATATACATGTGTCATCTGATAAAAATTTGAACCCGTAGTTTTTATGTAAGGTTCGTGGTCGGCTTCTGTAAACAATGACGTTTATCTCCCCTGAACTTGTATCGTAATTATCTTTACGAGAAAATAAAAATTGTATACAAATACACTTATCTCTTTGTAATTTTCAAATTGTATTCATAAATACATTAAACCGTTAAAAGATTCCTTCATTGGCGTTTTATCACCATTTACTTGAAGATAAACGCCCTCCATTTTATTGCAGACACCTATTGCAATTGCTCAACTTTATGTTTTTTATTTAAAACTGCGTAAAAATATTTATATATCACTTAGGGTCTGGTGTAGGTAAAATGTGTAAAAGTCAAGAATAATTTATGACCGATTGAACCACCCACTTTGAGAACATAAATCAAAGAAAATATGGCAGAAAACTCGGATTGCTTAACGTAGACATGAAGGTTTTTGCGCAAAAAATAACTTCGTGTTTCATTTTATGCATATAATATTTGAAATAAAAACTTATATGTTAAACTATAAGATAGTCTTGCACGAAACCCATTAAAACACTTAAAATATATGAAATGGATAAGATTTAAAAATTATATTTGAGCCTTCACGTGTCGTAATGACGACTAAATGTCTTTCGAATTACTAATTATAATTTGAGCTGAATTATGAGGAATTCATGCTTTCTACACAAAAGCGATAATTTTTTATATAAATTTCATCAACTTGTTAAAATGAATTAAGACATATGCACAAAAATATACCACAATATGAAAAAGAAAATAAAAAAAACGAATCTGAATAAAACGAATGTTTCTGTGGAATAAATTTTCACTTTCAAGCAAGAATTTTGTTTATTTTGACATTTTAAATGATACACTAGTTGTAATCGTCTCTTTGTAAATTATAACTTTTAAAGTTAATATAAAAAAGATACCGCAGTTACTTCATATGTGCATTTCGACAACTTATGTCTCTTCAGTGCAAATGAAATATAAATGTTTGGAAGACCATCACCTAAAAAGATATTTAAAAACTGACAGAGAACGCTAAGGGCAGAGCTTTGCTTAAGGGAAATACTCCTTACTTTTCAACAAAATTGACACAAATTTAGATATTGCAAGATTCCAAATAAAATCTGCTTTCGGGTCAGCACCGAAGTACTGACTACTGGGCTGGTAAATACCCTCGGGTATAAACAGTCCACCAGCAGAGGCATCAACCCAAGTGGTAACAAATAAATAAATACCGAAGTTGGTGTGAATTTAGTTTCTGCATATATATACATTATATATCATCTTTTTCATCTTCTTTTAAGGAAAACGTTCAGGTGGGATAGCGGAAAATACATTTCACACTACGGGTATTCTATTTTCTACTTTATCTGCAATTTTTGGATATTTTCTGTCATTACGCGTTTAGTTTTGAAACACAAATTGTCCAAAAAGAGAATTTGAATGACAAAACTTTGTGGGTGATCTCCCTGTACCAAGTTAGTTATACATTATCAATATGTAGCTTCTGCTATCTCGACTTTGTACAGGGAGATAACTGTTATTTTTTTTTTCTTGTGTGTGTGTGTGTGTGTGTGTGTATAACTTTTAGGCCATTATATAATCTTCCTTGATATGTTTCTTGGTCTGTTTAGATATTTTCCTTCTCAACAATTTCATTTGTATTGTTTTGATTTTTTACGTATTTTTACCTCACAAGGTCGGACATACTAGATGGGTGCATTGAATTTGAAATTATCATTAAAAGTTTCGTGTTCTTTTGACTTTTTAATGTTTGACTTTTTTGTTTTAAAAATAATTCATTTTTTTCTGCAACTATGAGTTATAACATTTCGTTATGACAAATTTAAGGAACTCAAAATTGATGTAATTCACATTATTAATAGTTTTTTTAGGTATCTTTAACCTCGAAATGTTGTCAACAAAATAATGTAAAAACACGCACAAATGCTATATCGTACATTAAGGCAGTATTTATATCGTAAGAATATGAATACTATAAATATCTTTTCTACGCCTATTATTATTTTCTTTCATTTTATTTTTTGTTTTTTTTTTTGTTTTTGTTTTTTTTTTAGTTTTTTGTTTTGGTTTTGTGTGTGTGTTTTTTGGGGGGGGGTCTTTTTTTATTTTTGTTTTAGTAATATTTTTTGTTTGTAATTTGTTTTTTGAGTTTTTTTTCTGTTTTTTTCACTATCTTTGCTTGAGGGCAAGGTTGGGATACAGATATGATTTATTTTCAATAGACGCGGCTTTTATGTTTTGTTTTTTTGTTTGATTGTCTGTTTGTTTTTTCATGGGTTTTAGGTTTTTTTCTTTTGTTTGTTTGTATTTTGTTTTTGTTTTTGTTTTGTTTTTTGGGAGGTTTTTTTGTTGTTTGTTTTGTTTGGTTTTTGTTTTTCTGTTTATGTTTTGTTTTTTATTTTTATTATTTTTTATAGTGGAGGAAAGATAACAGGAAACATTTACAATGAATTTTCTTCGTTGTTTCATTGGTTTTGTTTTGTTTTTTTTTCTTTTGTTTTGAGGTGTTTTTGAGGGTGTTGTCTCTTATTTGTTATTTTTGTTTTTGTGTCCTTTTTTTCTTTTTTTGGGGGGTTATTTTTTTGCTTTTTTTTGTTTGTTTTTTGTTTATTTTGTTGTGTGTGTTTTTTTTTTGGGGGGG
>MJUU01052307.1:34660-45123 GCA_002080025.1 Modiolus philippinarum
TTTTTTTTGTTTATTTTAGGGCAGGTCAGAATACTTTTGGAAGGGTGTTCTTGTTTTACTTTATTTTTTTTTCTTTGTTTGCTTTTGATGCATTTTTGAGTTATTATTTTTTACTGTTTAGTATTTGTTTTTGTGTTTTTTTTTTATGTTTTATTTTTTATATTAAATTTCGATTTTCAGTTTTNNTCTCTTGAATTTTTTTTGTATTTATTATTATTACTAATTTTGTGTGGGTGTTTTTTTTTACTCCATATTCTTTCACTGTTTATTTAAGACCGGAGTTTGTCTCTCCTGCAGTATGGAGTCCGGAAAAAAAATCCCCGTAAGTTTGCTCTATGTAAATATTTCAGTTACGGAATACTTGTATTTTGGGAGAATTTCTCATATGGATACACTGTCATACTTTTATCATTTTATTTTTTGTAATTTCAAAATGTTATTCTGAACATCTGTTTATAATTCCCATTTTTCACTATTTAATATTGCCAAGTTTTCTTGCAATTGACTTCATGGTGTGTCCCGTGGTTGATTATATGCTAAGTGGCCTTTATGTCGGTAAATGGATGACAGCAGTTGAAAGAGCACTTTGCCAGTTTATTTTATGTTGTTTTTTTTACGATTCATATGTGCGAATTATGGATGTAGCATTGTTTTACATGTAGCAATGAATTACGACTTAAACCGGTGTTAGGGACCGTCTTGAACTTACTTTGAGGTATGAGCAAAGGTCTTTGTTGAATGGCTCAAGATGAAGAACAACAATAAAAGTGTTGTTCCATTGCTTGTTTAAACTGTATTTGTGGAGACTCTGTCTCAAGTGCATTTACTCCATAACCTTTCACTGTTTATTTGGTAGACAAGGATGGTATTTATATCTAGTTTTATTTTTTATTATTTTTTTTCGGAACGAATTATTCCATTTCAATCAATAATTCCACCCTCTTTTACAAAAGAGACCAGAATTTTTTTGATTAATTGGTACTATAGGCCATATAAACCATAGTGGGATTCCACTGAAAAAAAAACAACGGAAATTGTACTCCGCTTAGTGTGCACCAGGGTAATATTTTGTGAGGAAATAAATTGGCTTAATGAATTAACAGGACAAATGTTTTTTTTCTGAATTTATGCGGCAGAAGTATTTTTTAAAATGCATATTTTTAATTTTGGTAAAGAAAAAAACTAATTTACAATATGTTTAACACGTCGTTATGATATCAAAATCTATTCTATTTTCATAAAATTATGCAATTACTTCATTAAGGTGCCTTTTACGTCAATACTAGAGACTTTAAAATAGTTATCTCTCAAAACAACGACAGTAAAATAGCCAAGGTATAAAAGACAGGATTAAGGTTCAAAGACGCGGTAAAAAAAAGAAAACCAGAAGATGGAAGACTAAAGACACGACGCACGTACAAAACACGTATACTCATCAAATACAACACTCAAACTTAAGCACTAACACTATGAACTCTAAAAAAAAACAGTGTGTTATGGATAGGTGACCTTGTACTGCTATGTATACAGCACCAGTAACCTGTAACACTGTCAGAGGGTCAATCCAGGGTTTAGTCAAAATCGGTAACGTCCAATCCGACATTTAAAACCTATCTATGATGTCGTTTAGATGGCCTTAGAATTTTTGAAGGGTAACAAAGGTTGAACATATCCCTGATTTTTCTAGATAGGAAAAGTCCACAATAGGGAGGTCAAAACAAAAAAGGATTTGGGTTATTTTACCATACTGAAACAAAAAAAATATTATTGGTATTCAAAGATGTTTTGGACTCCACAAAAGCAGGCCACTTCACAATAGCATCGATTTTATTGAAGTAATAACTGGCAAAAAGTTATTGTCATAAGACAAAGAACAGTACATAATTATTTCTTTTTTTTTGTTTTTTTTTTTGTTGGTTTTTGTTTATTTTTTGTTTTTGTTTTTTAAGGGGGTGGGGTGGTTGTGGTGGTGGTGGTGGGGGTTGGGCAAAGCATATGAGATTTTATTTTAATTGTACAATTGATGGGGTGTTGTGGGTATATCCTGTACATGTTGTATAATATGCTATTTGTGGCATATATTGTTATAGTTTTAAGAATTGTATCAATCATAAGTATTTTGGGGCAATACATTTTGTTAATATCTAGGTAAGATTATATAAATCGGCAAACGAAAATTGAAGCAAAAGGGAGAAAGGAAAATACTAAAACCGAATATTAAAAAACACGATAATTCATATTTAACACTTATTGAGACGACAAGACGAACACAAAACAATTAACAAAAAAAAAAAAATGAGCAAGAACGCAACAAATTAAAGCACTAGCAGTGTGAACCCATACAAAATCTGT
Source organism: Modiolus philippinarum (assembly GCA_002080025.1). Taxonomy (NCBI): domain Eukaryota; kingdom Metazoa; phylum Mollusca; class Bivalvia; order Mytilida; family Modiolidae; genus Modiolus; species Modiolus philippinarum. The sequence continues at coordinate 37,013 of MJUU01052307.1, forward strand.
ATGTATCGTCAGGTGCTCAGATAAACATATTTCAGAACTTAAATTTGAACTTACTATATGAGGTATGAGCAAATCACATTGTTGACGGCATCATTGAGACTTCAAGACGACAGCAATAAAAGCGATGTTCCATTGCCTGGTCTGTAGAGACTTTGAGTCATGAACATTTACTCCATGTCCTTCCATTCTTTATTTATCAGAATATGTTTGGAACTTATTTTCCCTGTGATGTTCATACTGGGTCCCAGGATTACAAAAAATGTATTCTGTGTGCATATCATTGTGTGTATAAGTAAAACTCAACAGTTATATGTAGGTAATTGTTATAGAAAATCATATTCCCTTTAACTTAAAAAATGTACAAAATGAAAATTGCATTTTAGAACATAGAAAATGGGGTATAAGATAGACTACATGGGTATCTACTGACATGCATGTTTCTGTCGAATGACTTTAAGTCAAAATTACTGGTGAACACATTCTATATTCAAAGACACCTTAATATGATAACCAAAAAGTTATATTTTTAACACTGAAAAAAGTTATCGAAATCAGAAATAATCCACCATATCAGTTTGACAAAATCCAAAATGGGTGAAATATTAAAAACATTAGGACACTATTATATTTAAAATAGTGTTTTATAAATCCTGTAAATTAACTTTCTGTTGATTGTCATTTTGATAACTTATGTCTCCTCATTGTAAATCAAATCAATCGTAGGAAGAGTTAAAATGCTGATAGAGGGCAAATAGCCAGAAAGCTAAATAACATAATTCCGAAGTCACTGTCAATTTATTTTCGCATTTCGACAGTTTATGTCTCATCAGTGCAGATCAAACCAAAATATTTGGAAGTCCATTACCGCAAACAGTAAAAAAGCTGATAGAGAACAAATGACCAAAAAGGATCTAAATAGAAAAGCCAAAGTTCAGCTAAGGACAGAGCTATGCATGAGGGAGATACTCTTTGGTTTTCAACAAAATTTTGTTAAATTTAGATATTGCAAGTTTCAATAAAGTCGGTTTTCGGTCAGCACCGAAGTACTGACTACTGCGTTGGTGAATACCCTTCGGGGACTAAAATGAGGTAAAGAGCTTTTGCTCGAAGGAAGATACTCCGTAGTTTTTTAAGAAGTTTCAGAATATAAACATTGCAAGTTTCCGATATAAAAATCGGTATTTTGGCCGGCATCTCAGTAGTGATAATAGTGTTATTGTATGTATCCTCTCCCCCGACCACTAACAGAGGTATCAACCAGTGGTAAATACAGATGTTTCTTTATCTATGATAAAAAATGTCAGGAAATTAAACTCCTTAATTTATCCTATGCAATATTTATTCTTGAAATAGAATTACTGAAATTACATACCAAACAAACATTTTAAGTTTTAATTCTTTTGTGAATGGTACTTTGCAGCTGAAGAAGACCCACGGAGGAGTGATGCAGGTGACCTTATATGCCGCGGGTAAATGGCCAATCAAAGTGTTGATTTTGTGATACAGCAGTTTTTCCAATGACTAAAAGCCGTATATGACAAAAATTACTTGACGTCACGATGTGAAAAACACTCAAATGGCGACGATGTTGCGTACACAATATAGGTTTTTGAGGTCCTGGTAAAGTGTGGGCTGCGAGGGAAAGGTTCAGTCATTGAAGGAGCATCCTTTTCGTTTTTATTCTACCTTCTACCTTTCAATAGTAATTACTCTTGAATAACTACCGGAAACTACCGCAATTGAAAAGGGTTGGGGGGTTGGCGCGCCATAAAATCTGTTTAGCCCCGCATTTCTTTTGACATGCCTGTACCAAAACAGTTTTTTTTTGTACCTCGGCTCTTGACAACTCTTCGGTAATTTTGTAATTACCCCATTTATTATAAGTTACGAGTCTTCAAGATGAAGAATGACAATAAAAGTGTTGTCCCGTTTGCTTATTTGTAGAAATTTTGTCCCATGTACATGAACATACGGGATTTCTTTCACTCGTGTAAGAAAATGTACATATTTTGTTCACCTTTTGCTAAGATTAGCTCGAGAAAAGATGAAATTTGTTACTCCCGTGAAAGATCTCATTTCCACTGAAATTTCATGCAAGAACTATTAATATTATATGTAAAAATATTATGGGTATTCAGAGTAGGGCTGCCAAATTAGCCAGGAATGCAATGGGAATGTTCCCAATATGTATTAAATCATTTAATTGTATGCATACATATTACACCAGATTGGTAGATATAGACTTAAAACTGATCATAAGTTTGAATTATTGAAAGCGGCATTCAAAGAGGACCAAAGTTTATGTCAAGAGAAAGCTCCGCGTTGGAAATAAAGTCTACAAAAACTCAATGATCTTATGAAACTTTCATCTTTGGATATAAACTACTCAGAATTTAAACAAAAAAATAGAATCTTACATTAGAAATAAATTTACAGAACAATTTCAATATATAAAAACAAGAAATGAAGGGAAATTACGCTTCTATAGTAACATTTGTTTATCTTTTGGTTTAAAAAATTACCTAGAACGAAATTTACAAAAAACAGACAGGTCCATATTGACACAATTAAGAATAAGTGCAAATTGAAACAGGAAGATATTCTAGACCAAAAATTCTGGCAACAGAAAGATATTGTAAATATTGTAAAAATATAGTTGAAGATGAACAACATTTTATTATAAATTGTCCTTTATACAATGAACTAAGGAAAAAAATTCAACATATTCAAAAATGTAGAAAAAAATATTGAATTTATTAGAAAAATACTAAACCCAAATGATATAAATAACAAAATACCAAAGTTACTGTTAATTTATTTTCTGCAAATGCGCATTTCGACAACTTATTTCTCATCAGTGCAAATAAAATCAAAATATTTTGAAGTCCAATATCCTAAAACGTGGAAAAGCTAGTAGAGAACAAAATATAAAGGATGTCAAAGAGATTTGCTCTTTCTTAAGAGAAGCATTTCAAATACGTAAAACTTGAGTCAGTGTCAACCAATCTGGTGTACATGAACGAAGATGTTCTGTCATAAAAATGTTTTCTTTACTGTTGTACTGTTTGTATTTAAGTACAGCTATTTGTAAGATCCAGGCAGGTTATAACATTTCGTGATTCATGACCCCCTCAGAATTTCATTATTTTTTTAAGTTAAACATTAGTAAGTATAAAATATAAATATTAAATTTTTTCTCATATTATGCACCGTTGCTATGGTAACCATTGTTGAGTTTTAGCTCCCCAAAAGGCAAAAAAGTCCATGAAAAAGTACAGAAAATGACATTTATTATTTTCATCCTTTTAAACACAAAGATTAAATTTTAAATATTATGCAGTTTTCAGTTTGCATATAACTACTAGTGAAATCTTATTTTTTTAATTGCTCTTTGAAAAAAGCCTTACTGTTATAAAATTCCGCCATCTTGAATTATGCTAGTAACAAGCATTTCCTCATTTTTTTGAAAAACCTCAATTTTACCAATTTTCTTGACAATAGGAAAAAAGCTGCAGATACATATGTATGGAATAGTTATTGAAGTGAAAGGTTAAAGTTATGAAGTTTTCAAAAATGCCAAAAAATTTTTGGTTTTTTCTTTTTTTTTTTTTTTTTTTTTTTTTTTTTCCATGGAAACAAAAAAGGGCGGATTTCATGTAGAATGAATAACAAATAACCCAACCACAAGCCATTTGATTGCTTTTAAGTAGTGCAGCATGTGTTTTTATATTTTATACTGATAGGGGAGACATAAAGAAAAAAAACAATAACGTGTTTTTTCCATAGCAACAGATTTATGGCCATAGCAACCAGTCGTTATTCTAAAATTTAAGCATAAAAACGGCATATCTAGCTGCTTATTTTTCCTTGTGAAAAGTCAGATATGTGTTTTCTTATTCCTTACTCAAATACGAAGATGATAAAAAATTCCATAAATTTATTTCCATAGCAACAGTTTATAGGTCCCTAGCAACACACCTTTTCTTGTTTTTGATAACGGATTAACACACTAAGCGACCTTTTATAACCAGCCTTTTATAACAATTTCATTGAGAAAATGGTTAATTAAGCTCCTTACTTTTTCTCACAATGAAATGTAATATAATTTGTTTTAACTCAACTGACCCAAAGGGTCACTGTGAGCTGTTGCCATCACTTGGCGTCCGTCGTCCGTTAGCTTTTCACATTTTGATCTTTTCTGATACCACTGAAGCAAATTCAATCAAACTTTTTACAGGAATGGTATATGGAAAGTCTTTTACAAAGATTGCTCATTTTGATCTAGTCCGATAAACAACCTGGCTGCTAGCGCGGAGCATAGATTAACATTTGACCCTCTGAGAAAGTAAATGAGAACCTAACTGTCAATCCAAAACTAACAATCCAAGGACAATGGTAACATCGGAAACAACAAAGAAACGGAGACACAACTGGAGTACTGCACAGAAAAGAAAAATAAAGACACACACACACACACACACACACAAAGATGATCATCACGGACCCAATAAAAACCATGGATGATATAAGGTGCACCGGTAGAGTAAGCATCTCCTGTTTACATTCTTTTCATCATCTGCTTTTGAACTATTGAAGAAAATTTCACTTAACTGTACAAGAATGATATATGGAAGGTCCATCACTTAGATTGCTCATTTCGTTCCGGTCCGGTGAAAAACATTTCCGCCAGCAATTAATACTGTTTATGACTGAAACCTATTTGAAAACTCTTTCTTTTATTACTCCGAAACCATTGAAGCAAATATGGGGAAAATGTATGGAAGATGCTTTATACAGTTTGAGGGTTCAACCCCTCCCCCTGAGTCCAGAGTACAACCAAATTTTTAGATAAAGTCCAGAGTACATTTTTTATTTTTTGAATATTTTTGTTTAATTTGAAGTCCGAAATGCCATGACTTTTAAGTCCGTGGAGTCATGGACTCAAGTCTTTAAGTCCAAAGTATGCCGAAAATAAGGTTCAAGTCCCGAGTCCAAAAAGGGGGGGTTATACCCTCGAGTTTACTCATTTCAATTGGATCTGAACACTGCTGCCAGTGGAGAACATAGCTTGTCATTAGACGCCATTAAAAACTTTGTTTTTTGGTCATCAGTATTGGAATTGATTAGAAGGATTTGTCAGGTGAATAATACAGACTCAGTCTCTTACCCTCTAGTTTATCTTATTCTTCAATTTGGCTCCTCATAGCTCCGAAAGGAAACAAGATATCAAAAATCTTATGATGCAGCGCAATGTTAATTTTTCATTAGGGGTCCATTGTAAAAAAAACTACATCAAAAAACTAAAAATTAAAAATTATTTTTTTTTTGAAAATCTTTGGGCCCCATTTTTATCGTGAACGGTACATGCCACCTGAATCCGTTGGCATACTATTGATTGGAAATTTTCTATGGAGTACACTGAAAGAAACCCCATTAAAATCTGATAAATAATACAGATTCAGCGGTCAAATATGTGAAAACACCCAATTTAATCCCTTTTTAGCCTCTTTTTCTGAAACGGACGGGGTCACAAACCCTGAACAAAAAACGGTTTTTAAGAATGTGCCATGAAATATCATACTAAAATTTGAAAACAATACTTCAAGTTCCAGTTGATCAATCTTTCTAAAATTTTAACAAAATGTTACTTGGCACAACAGGAAGGCTAGGATTGGTTTAGGGTTTTGTGGCCCCTGCTCTAAAAAAAGGGGCCAAAAAGGGCAAAATTTGTTGTTTTCACATATTTGACTGTAAAATGTTTATTATTTATTGGATTTTGATGGGGTTTGTTTCAGTGTACTCCTTAGAAAATTTCCAAGCTGTAGTATGCAAAACGGATTTCATGTGGCATGTACCGTTCACGATATAAATGGGGCCCAAAAGGGACGGATTTCAAATATTTGAATTTTTTAATTTTAAGTCAGATTTTGATGCAGTTTTTGCAATGGATTCCTTATGAAAAATTAACTAACGCCACACTATCAGATTTTTGATAACTTTCTTCCTTTCATAGCTATAAGGGGCCGAACGGGGCCAAAATTGCAAACATGCGGATAGCCTAAAATTTTACTTTTCATCAGATTTTGATGGGATTTTTTTCTATGGATTCCTCTCATTGTAAGCTTTCAGTAGTATGTCAACGGATTTAATTTACCATTTCAGGGCTATAAGGGGTCAAATGGGCTAAAATTGCAGTTATCAGAAATATGTGAAATTTTTATTTTTCGTCAGATTTTGATGCATTTTTTCCTTTGGATTCTTCTCATTTTAAGCTTTTAGTAGTATGGCAATATATTTTGCGTAGCTTTTAGGGTTTCCAAGCTATAGGGGGTCAAAGGGGCCAAATTGCAATATTTCTGAATATGTGAAATCTTTATTTTTCATTGGATTTCACTCTGAGTTTTTTCTTCAGATTTCTCTTGATGTAAGTAAGCTTTTAGTTGGTAGTCAGCAGATTTTTCTTAGCTCTTACTATATCCTACTAATAAGGGATTAAAAGGGCTAATTTTGAATTTCACTAGTTTGTGTCCAGTTAATTTATGTGTCTAGGACCTTATTGTGTCCAGCAAATTACTGTGTCCATATTCATTTTAGTTTACACTTGTTCAAATTTCAGTGGTCGACATGCTGCGATCGTATCATGCTGCGCTCAGCGTAGCCCTTTATTCAAAAATTTTATACTGAAAATCAAAATTTTAAGGGCTTTAGTGGTTTTACTTTTCAACATTGTATCACAACTGATAAATTAGGCATAAAAACTAGATCAAATGATAAGATTTATTTGTCTGAAAGGAATTGACAGCTTAAAAATCGTCATTATCGCAATTTTTTGCAGGAGAGGGTTACATTTTTTGCATCCCCAGATCATAAAAATGGCGTGAAGTAGCCAATCTTGTGTTCATTGTAAAGTATATTACAAAGCAGATGATGAAAAGGATGATTTTCTCATACTTACAATGTAAATCTATGTTCCGCGTAGGCAGCCAGGTTTTTTCTATAGGATTGGAACAAAACAGCGGCAGTAGAATACCGAAGAAACAATGGAAGTGACGGTAACAAAGATCGAAGTCCAAAGACATGGCAAAAACAGCAACAGAGAAAAACATACCAAACTAGGACGTAAGGATGTTGTTGGGGACCTATAAACTGTTGCTATGGAAATAAATTTATGGAATTTCTTTATTATCTCTGTATTTGAGACAGGAATAAGAAAACACATATCTGACTTTTCACAAGGAAAAATAAGCAGCTAAATATGCCGTTTTCATGCTTAAATTTTAGAATAACGACTAGTTGCTATGGCCATAAATCTGTTGCTATGGAAAAAAAATGCATGATTGTTTTTCCTTTATTTTCCCCCTATTAGTATAAAATATGAAAACACATGATGGACTACTTAAAAGCAATCAAATGGCTTGTGGTTTTGATTATTTATTATTAATTCTACATGAAATCCGCCCTTTTTTGTTTCCATGACAACAAAAAAATTGAAAAAACCCAATAATTTTTTGGCATTTATGAAAACTTTATAACTTTAACTTTTCACTTCAATAACTATTCCATACATATGTATCTGCAGCTTTTTTTCCTATTGTCAAGAAAAATGGTCAAATTGACTGTTTTCCAAAAAATGAGAAAATGCTTATTTCTAGCATAATTCAAGATGGCAGAATTTTATCACAGTAAGGGTTTTTTGAAAGAGCAATTATAAAATAAGGTTTTACTTGTAGTCATGTGCAAACTGAAAACTATATGGTATTAAAAACATAATCTATGTTTATTAACTGATGAAAATAAAAAACGGTCATTTTCTTTATTTTTTCAGCTATTTTTGGCATGTTTAGTTGTTAAAATTCGCCAATGGTTACCATGGCAACGATGCGTAATATGGAAAAAATAATTGTAAAAAATTTTGTTCTATACTTATCTATGTTAAACTTCAAAATATTAGAAATTCTGAGGGGGTCATGAATCACCCCCTGCCTGGTTCTTACAAATAGCTGTACTTAATGTTTATATGTGTATTGAATTGATTACGCTATCGTCCGTGCTTTATCCAATAAATATTTGAATATTTGAATATATTTTCAGTCAAATCTTTTTCCATATAA
>MJUU01052308.1:6179-20836 GCA_002080025.1 Modiolus philippinarum
TTTTTTGAACTGGACTTGCATTTGCTAATTTCAATTCAAGTGGAACTTCTCCTGTTCAAGAGATCTTCTACATATTATGGTGGTGATATGTGCTGTTTTGTTACTTATATCATGCTTTTTGCCTGATGTTATCTGGAGAAGATGCTTTTGTATGCTTAAATTTTGATTCTGGGGCAATTTGAAAATACCATAATATATAGGTGGTGTTGATTTCTGGAGCAGCTGAACTAAATAACATTGATCTTGAAATGCTCGTTTTAAATGATATTTTTTTTTAAAACAGACCTTCTATCATTGCGGCTTGTTCTATTGGTTCGGCATGGAGAAGACCGTTTTTTACATTTGATCAAGTGCGTTTGAATTTTATATATAAATATTTTCCAAATGAATACCGAAGCAAGTAAGTTCAGCATCGCATAATTCCACTATAGCTGTTGTTGTTACCTTCCCTTCAATGTATTTCCTATCAGTTCTCCCTAATTCTCTCAGAACTTTGCTTTTAGTGTTCTTCCTTTTTTGTGTGTTTTTGTCTCTTATTTTTTCATTATATATAATCTTTCCCAATTTACGCATAAGTTTCTTGCAATCGAGTTATCCAGACAAGAGGCTCTCAAGAGCCTGTATCGCTCACCTGGGCCACGGCTGACATATGCAGTTAAAATAGTCCCAATGTTTTAAGGGCATTATTTTCAAATTTGTTAACAGACATTGATGTTATATTATCATAAGTTAAACTATGTTCCAGACTAGCAGCTATTTTGGATGGGGGTGCAGTTCTACTGTCACCTTTCTTGAAGGGGCCATCTAAGGACCATTGAGTCTAATTTTGGTTCAAATTGGCTAAATATTTTCAGAGGAGAAGATCTTTCAAAGTGTTTTCCAATAGGGTCCAATGTTAAAACTATGATCTCCGCTGGTGGCCATCTTGGATATAGCGCGGATCTGAAAAACAACCTTTTTGCAGGGGATCATCTAAGGACCATTGTGACCAAGTTTGGTTTCAATTGGCTGAGTAGTTTCAGAGGAGAAGATCTTTGAATTTCTTTTCCCATAGGGTCCAATGTTAAAACTATGATCCCCGCTGGCGGCCATCTTGGATATAGCGCCGATCTGAAAAAGCATTTTTTTTTGCAGGGGACCATGTAAGGATTATTGCGGCCAAGTTTGGTTTCAATTGGCCCAGTAGTTTCAGTGAAGATCTTTGAATGTCTTTTCCCATAGGGTCCAATGTTAAAACTATGATCCCCGCTGGCGGCCATCTTGGATATAGCACGGATCTGAGAAACAACTTTTTGGCAGGGGACCACCAAAGGACTATTGTGGTCAAGTTTGGTTTCAATTGGCCCAGTAGTTTCAGAGGAGAAGATCTTTCAAAGTGTTTTCCCATAGGGACCAATGTTAAAAATATGATACACGCTGGCGGCCATCTTGGATATAGCACGGACCTGAAAAACAACTTTTTTGCAGGGGACCATCTAAGGACTATTGTGGCCAAGTTTGGTTTCAATTGGCCCAGTAGTTTCAGAGGAGAAGATCTTTGAAAGTGTTTTCCCATAGGGTCCAATGTTGAAACTATGATCCCCGCTGGCGGCCATCTTGGATATAGCACGATTCTCAAAAACATTTTTTTTTGCAGGGGACCATCTAATGACTATTGTGGCCAAGTTTGGTTTCAATTGGCCCAGTAGTTTCGGAGAAGAAGATCTTTGAATGAAAAGTTTACGCCGGACGGACGACGGACGGACGGACGACGGACGGAGGACGGACGAAAAGTGATTGCAAAAGCTCACCCTGGCTATAGCCAGGTGAGCTAAAAAGGAGGTCTTGTGAAAGCTGTTGTCTTCAATTTAGATTTTGAAGAATTCACATAACCCAGAGACTGGCGTTTTAATTATTCAGTTGTCTTAACCTGTCAAGTGTTAATGCCATTCCTTAAAATATTTTCCAGTTTGGTTTTTCGTACTATGGGATGCTGCATCGATTATGGATCTTCTTTTCATTGTAAGACGATGTCATAATCCGATATGCCAGGTTCCATTCGTAAAAATGCAGATGGTTTGTTTATGAAGATCAGATCTAAAGAGTTATCCCTACCGTCGGTTCATCTACCATCTGAACCAGGCCATTATCATTTGAGATACTATCATACATTAATTTGTTGCATTTTTCGGCACATGTGAAGCTTTTCCTTTCAGTTTTTCAGATTCGCAGTCAATCCTGTAACGTCGAGATTTTAAGCAACAAAGGTGTTGTGTTCTGCTGATGCTTTGTTTCTAATTCATTTAATAATTTTCATTCGAAGTTTTGGGCTGTAATATGGATGTTTGGTATTGGCAAGTCTAATTTTAGCAAATATTATTTCACAGCCGGTATCATATTATATTATTCTTGGTTTATTGTTATCAGTACTCCTCTTCGACCTTTCCTATCTTTACGGTATATTTATATTTACCAGGTAAAATCCATGTCTCTGTGCATATAACCGGTATTACGTCTGATTAAGTGCTGTTCAGAAGATTGCTTTCACTGCTCAGTTATGCTTTGATGGGCTAATAGTTTATATTTAATTTAGTAATTGATGTTTTATATATTTTGGTATACTGCTGTTTTTATTGGTGTTGAGGCATGTATTGGTTAAGTATTTGTTTTGGTTGCGCTAAAAAATGTACCGAGTAATTCATTGAATTAAAGGATATGGAGTAAATGCACATGATACAAAGTCTCTACAAATAAGTATGATAAACCACAGGTTCGTAGTGCATATGATTTAGTCAGGAATAAACTAAACTCTAGTTTGCATTGTTGTATACAATGCAGCCCAAGGCTATATATATTATACTTTTGTTTTATTTTGCGATACAATACCACTGATATTGTATTGCATAAATACAGGCAATAGGATTGGACAACTTATCAATAGTCCTCTCCTTAAACATATTTACAAAGCAGCAATTGCAATTACATAAACATTTTTACAAATTTTAGATAAATAAAAATACATATAATAAGAAGCAAAACAAAATAATTAGACATGACAATATAACAGCATAGTTGTAACAAGTTACTAAATGAACAGAAAAGAAGAAGAGTAAAAAAATGAAGAGGAACAGGCATATCATTGGAACCTCTTGGTTTGTTTAATATAGGTACGAACTAAGTCAAATATTTTTGAATTCATTTTATCGTCTACGTCGTCATTTCCAAACAATAAAATTTCTATATGGGCCTCAATATTAATTTCATTTAATTTTCTTATTAATTCAGACCTTTCATTATGATAATGAATGCATTCAAGAAAAAAGTGAAAAGCATCTTCGTATGGAGCACCACAGGCACAGCTTGGGCTATTTACAACATGTATTCTTGCCAAATCTGCGTTCAAAGAGCTACATTGATGTCTTAGTATAGTATGCAATATATTCAATTTTCTATTTCCTTCATCATAATAATTTGGAGATTTTAAATTAACATGTTTGGTTTTATTTTTGAAAATTGAGATTGTTCCAGAATTACGTATACTTGGACCTAAATTATTCCATAGTCTGGTGGTAGACTGATTGCATGTATTACATGGCTCTATCCTCCAAGGCATTGGCAGGTCACATGCACTTCAGTTGTGTGTTGTCTTGTTCGGACCCGTATTATCTTCAGCATAACCAGCTATTAGATTAAATACAATGAGCTGTGGTTTTCTCTCTATAGGCAAGTTTTTCTACTAAGGTTAATTTTCAACATCTCTAGTTAGTTGTAGAAAGTTTTCATTACAATTTTCTCAGTAATTACTTATCACTGCCACTTGAAATTTTAATTGCATTTTTACAACAATGTCCCATATTGTAAGTAGCGAATTCAGTCTTACCAGACATCTACTTCCTGTTTACCTACTTACTTATTTTCAGGTGTTTTCATTAATTGTAGAAACTTTTCGTAACATATTTTTCAAAATTCTTAGAACATAATTATGCAAACTTTTTTCAAATAATTTTGGAGACATTCGACTTGGGAATTGAGAGTATCATTTTGTGGCCCACCAGTACACGTGAATGTGAGGAAAAATGCAGACATATTGTCGCCGATGTGACGATCAGTTTTATGAATTCTTCCTATTTTGTTATTACAAAATCAGAAAGTGAGTATCAGACAATAATAATTAATTGTAATCCCTGATAAGTATGATAATGATGTTGGTAGGTCAAGAGAGATAACTCAAACCTGCCTTGCTTTTGTTTTGTAAGGTTTTCGGTTGTTGTTCAATAATTCATGTATAGAGTTGATTAATTAGATCATAGTATAGCATGGTGGTAGATACAGTAATTCATGTTTGACTGATGCTTTGTTTATTATTATATATATATTTTTTTTTACNTGTCATTCACCATGTTGTACTTCCGCTGATGAAGGCTAATAAAGCCGAAACGTTTGGAAGATGGTTTTAGAGTTTTTATAATTTATTTCTGACAAGAGACTTTCATATATATATATATATATATTTTACTAGTTATGCTGAAGTCATGAATACTTACAAATTTTATGACAATGGTGAGTTACTTTGGGATGTAAGAGATTGTTAAATGTTGAAGATCGCTTGACGGTTCAGTATGAAGTACAACAATAAGAACTTTTGCAGTATATTTTTTTTTCTTTGTTAATATGAATTTTCTCACCCTATTTATTCATTTTTTCTACGTAGAACTACAAAAAGGCATACTGTTCTATGATCACTATCATTGCAAAATGACTTCTAGGGCGAACTTCATATTATGATATCTTTGAAGACTGTCTAATAAGTTCTATTTAATCGAAAAGATCTGTTTTCTTTTTTCCCTTTATAATGGAGTTAACAACAATTGTAGACTAAGTTACAGACTACAAAGGAAAGCCATTGCAATTGTACAATTAACATACTGTAAATTCCAGTCAGTGCCATTTATATAACCACATGTTGGAGACTGTTGATGAGCAAGATAAGTAGATGCATTTTGTGTATATGCTTCCATTTGCTGTTTTCACTGACATTATCCTAAAGTTATTGTGGTCTGGAAAATAAAAAGAAACTCACATCGTCATTACTTTTCAACTTTTTCTTTGGTATATGACAGAGCATAGTATCGTATGGTGGTAGAAACAGTAATTCATATTTGACTAACTCCAAAGGCGAGATGCTTTCTTTGTTATTATTATTATTATTATTATATATTTTTGGATAAATTTGTGCTGAAGTCAAGAATACAAAATAATTTTATTAGATGATAATCTATCATATTATTCGAATGGCTGACATAATGTATAAGATTTCTCTTGAGACTGTCATTTGGCACAGGTATGATCATGTACCAGCAAAAAATATTAAGATTTTGTCTCTAATTAACACAGGCAAACAATACGAATTGTTCAGTTAGAACTCTTTTCGGTAGGAGTGAGATAGACTTAATTTAAGATTTCTGTATTATGTAAGTTACGTTCCACCAGTGATCAATATGTCCGTAACATCCTTCAGTTTTGAAATCTGGTACAAAGAGTTTAATTCCGAATTCAAGCAATGTGTGTCAGACCAGGATTTCCTCTCAAAATTAACTTGAAGCGCAGTGTATCCAATGTAGATATCTCTGCCAATATGAGCTTCTCCTAAAAGATAAAAATATATGCATTTTGCATTTGGTAATTTTTGATAAGGTATAACTTGGTTAGCCAAAAATTTCCAATCATTTTTGTTTCATTCATTTATATATTATTTTATTTGATTCATTTATTTTTTATTTTTTTATTATTATATATATATATATATATATATATATATTACTTAAACTATGCATTTTCTTATATTCTTTAAATATTTCTCAACAATTTTTCGTTTCTGTCTAGTAGCCATCAAAGTTTCTCTGTCTCCTTATATTATTGGTCCGTTCAGGACTTGATTTTGGTGTTTAAAGTAAGATTTAATTAAAATTGTATTCAATATAAAATTGTTTCAAATGCAAAATTCCGTAGTCTATAAAAAGAATAAAAGTAAGCATGAAGTTTGATAATAAATTTTAATGGTTTAAACTGAAATACATGGGTGTTCTGAACATAATATGCTGAAAACTTTACCCAGTTTAGATCAGTATTAAACATTTCTGGCAAAAAAAACCGAATCGTTTAATTTTAGCAAAACTGATAATAAGAAAATTAGTAAATGTAAGATATAATAGAATTTTAGAAAAATCTACCGTTCCATTTTTTCTAAATTAAGAATTAAGTATGTAAAAATCAACGAAGTTGCTTAATCTATGTTATAAATTATCTCCTCATAAAAAAATCTGACTTTTATATATATTCATAAGTTTTGTATATTATTGCATAAAATGTAGATTTAATACACTCGATATAATAAACTAGATGTAAGATAGTTATTCCAATGACAAAATAAATATTTATTTGCCGTGTGAAAGAAATGTGCAACTTCGAAGTTCAATCATGCCTGTTTCGATTCGCATAATGTTTCTTTAAGTATAGAAAAGTGAAGAGCAGAGTTTCCTTCCCTTATTCTAGGTCACACCCTTAACTAAAATTCCACCATTGAGGGTGTTTCATTTTTAATGTGAACATAAGTAAAATCAACGTACTTAATCAATTGAAACTGGAGGTTGTCGGAAACAAAAGCTATGCCCGCACTACCTGTTTGACACAGAAAACAGTTGTTATACACCCTGAGCATAATTTTTCTCAACATTTTTGAAGTCAAACTATTGATAGTCGTCATTTTTACTTTAACAACTCTAGGATATATGGTTTTAGGCAGAATTCCAAAAATAACTGGTTATTTACCAAACTTGGAATCAATTTTTTTTTTGAAATCCAATTGTAGAAAATGTTTGTCCTTGACTAGACAAACTATGTAAGTATGGTTGCCAGGTAGAATTTCAAAGAAATAACAGGTCTTTGAGACTTTCAGGAAATTTACCAAGATTGGAATCAGGTATTTTTGAACTCCAATTGATGAAAATGTTTGGCCTAAACTACACAAACAATTTAAGTATGGTTGCTACGTAGAATGCAAAAATAACTAGTCTTTGAAACTTTTAGGAAATTTACCAAGAGTGGAATCAAATAGTTTTGAAATGCAATAAGGACTTTTTAGTCGTGTTCAAACCGGAATACATTTCTGATTTTATACGAAAAAACTCAATGCATCAATACATTAAGAGGGAATTACTAATTTTAAATGAACACTGTTAAGCAAATGTTTAAGCAAAATGTATAATTCAATCTGTTGTAGCGCTTCAATTTAATTGTTTCTCGTCAATTAAAATTTAGTTAAAGATTTGTCATGTAAGAACAATTTTAAGTGTATGCTTCAATTTCATAAATATTTTGTTTTATGTGATATATATTTATTTTAATAGATCAAGAATTCAGTCTCTCCGTCTCACTGGTATTTGAGGAGATCGTTTCCGCCTTCAATTACACAAGAGATCCTTCCTCGAAAGTCCCGTATTGTTGAAAATGTTTGTCCTCAACTACACAAGCAATGTAAGTATGGTTATTAGGTATAATAAATAAATAAATAAAAAAATAAGTGGTCTTTGAGACTTTCAGGAAATTTACCATAACTGGAACAAGTTCTCAGAATTCGGTTTTTTACAAACACTTGTCAGACTATAAGATTACATGCCAAAATTTCAAAAAATATGTGTATTTGACATTTTCAGGAACTTAACCAAAGTTGAAACTGGAATAAAAATTCCGAAAGCCTATTGCAAATCTACTGACTATATGCAATAATTCTGCATAAAGATTTAATCCATGAATCCAAAAACGTCGGCGGAGTTTGCATCACTTGCAACATGTGTCAAATTTGGGCCTTTGCCAAAATTGACATCTTGGGGCCCCTTGTTTGCAACAAGATAAAATTCAAAAATCTGAAAGCTTATTACGCATCTACAGAGAATATGCAACAATTCTACAACAAAATTAAATCCCCAAATCCAAAACTGTAGGAGGAGTTCGCGTCAGATGCAAAATGTGTCAAAATCACGTCTTGGGACCTCTTGCTTGCATTAACACCAATATCAAAAATCCGAAAACTTATTGCACATTTGCAGCATATGTGCAACATTTCTATGACAAGTCAAAATCCTTATTCCAAAAATGTAGGAGTAGTTTGCGTCACATTATTTCGACATAAGTTGTCAAAATGCGCATATATGCAGAGATTAAATTCACAGTAACTTCGGTATTTAGTTATTCGGACAGCAAACAGACGGACGGACGGACAGACGGACACGCGGACAAACGGAGGCGAAAACAATGTCGCCGAACTATCTTCAGAAAGTGCGGGGATAATAAATAAATACCAAACTTACTGTAAATTTAGTTTCTGCATATGGCCATTTCGACAACTTATGTCTTGAAAATGTCTGTATATTAGTGTGAAGGCTGACAATGGTGAAATTTCAAATTACAAATATACAATAAAAAGAATTGTTCATTTCTCTGTTTTGAAAATAATGATTTTTCCGCACCGCCACAATATTTTTCACTATCATGTCAGGTCTGCTACGTGAATTTTTGCCGTTTTATGCATAGTTATTCAAAATCAAAAGACATTTTTCACTTGTTCCCGCAGTGTACTTTAGTCTGGCATAGAAATATTTCGTTTGAAAAAAATATGTGTACCAACAGTTTCAATTGATTGAGTACTCTTTACAAGCTTGCAATGGGTAGGTCAGCATTCTGGGAAATGAATTACACCGTTTTCTGTAGGTGCCAAAGGGGGTGACTAAGGCAGTAGAAGGTACATTCAGCAATCGTGAAAACAGGCTCTTTTCTGACGAGTGGTAAATGGGAAGTCTCACATTCTGAAGCTTGAATAAAATAATTGGAGCGGATATTTCGACTACTTGTACCTGAAATTGAAAAGTTCGTTTGAGTTTTTTTTCATATTCTAACTAGTTTATGGATTTCATGATTTAGACAGGATATACACTATTGTGGATACTATACACACAACATTTAGATTTGAATAATACAACTACCCCTTTCTATTATATATCATGGTCTCTGATAGAAATCAGCCAAGACAAATTAGTAAACCAGCAGTACTAGTGAAATCTACAGTAGCAGGTATGTATAAGGTTGGGTTATCAAGTAAATCGCTGGAAAACAATTGTGGAACAAAGCAGCGAATATAGGACACAGTTTGGAAAGACCCCTCTGGAATGGCGTGAAATAAATGTATTAAATAAGCGTCTTAATAGTATATAATAATAATGATTGTCTTCTGTAAGTTTTTTTTGTCGAGCAAACGGATGACAGCGATTGCAGGATCAATTCGTCCTTTATTGTTATTTTTGTTGACAATTCCACATCCATGAACAAAAGGAAAGATACATGGATGTAACGTCACTCACCATCTAGCAATGAATTCCACTCAAACCGGTGTTAGGGACCATGTTGAACTTATTATGAGGTATGAGCAAAGGCCTCATGGTGACTTCAAGATGAAGAAAAACAATAAAAACGTATTTCTATTGTTTGGCTTCATTACGTTTTATAGAGTTTTTGTCTCATGTGCATTTACTCCATATAATTTCATTGTTTATTTAAGACTGGAGTTTGTCTCTCCTAAAGTTTGGAGTCTGTTCAACGATAATGATGGTGCACTCGCTCTTGGCAAAATTTTTCATATGGAAAGACAGTCATACTTTCAAATTTTAGCATTTTCATTTTTGTCATTTCCAAATGTTATTCTGACCACCTGTTTATAGTGCCCTCACCTTAAGATTTTATTCTGCCAAGTTTTCCTACTTTTGACTCCGTGAGTGCACTGTGGTTGTCTTGGTGTTGTAATGTCTTCTTTTAGTCTGTTTGTCCGGATGACAGTTATGGTAAGAATACTTTTCCAGTTATTTTTATGTTTGTTGACACATACATGAACAAAGGGAAAGAAACATGGATGTAGAGTTGTTTGACATCTAGCAATATATCCCACTCAAACCGGTGCTAGGGGTCCTCTTAAAGCTTTTTATTGAAGATCTTTAAATGTTTGTAGAGATTTTGCCTCGTGTGCATGACTCAACATCCTTTCCTTGTTAATTTGAGAATAAGGACAATAGGGTAACACGGTAAAGGACCGAGTAGTTACGATTGGTAATGTAATCTGTATAAAACTGAAGCTAAAAATTACCTGGTTCAGTTAATCAAAGGGAAACTCGATGCTGTAAATAAGTTGACTTAAAAATAAATAATAAAAGGGTATGGAGCAAATGCACGTCCGAGACAAAACCTCTACAAATACATAGTAATACCATGCAATGGAACTACACGCTTCTATTGTTTTTCCTCATCATGAGGCCTTCAAACAAATGCAAAAGTCAATTTGTCAATTAAAACGGAGTTCCCGAATTTACAAAGGGAAGCCACTCTTTACTGGACAACCTTGGGAATTTCCAACTTATTTTAAAATGTAAAAGAAAAAATCTTGACCTTTGGTGAACTCTATCAAAATGATATGGTTTTTAATGTCTCTATTTTTTATATCTCAATAGATTTCATATGCAAGGATGCCTATTTAAAAGGGTTTCTTCGATTAATCTGACAACATGTCCGGTGTCTTGTGATCTTTATTACTATTTAAAAGTTACTTCCCTTTGGGTGAAATTTTAAAGAGCGGAATGAAAGTCTGTAATTGTGAATTCGCAATGTTGAATGTGCAATAAGGCGTAAAAGCGCCGAATGTAGTTGGCTTCGGATTTCAGCTTGAAATTCTGACTCCTGTGTCCAAGAAAAATTGATCAAGAATGAATATAAATGTCAAACAGATCTAAATTTCATACGTGTATTACAGCTGAGTATGGCAAGTTATCAAGATTATTTAGTTGTTTTGAAGGCAAAAAGTGGTGAAACAATTACCAATATTATCACTTTGCACCTACTATTAGAAGGAGAATTTAAATGTTTTTCTCCCAACATACTCTATATACTTCCAAGATGTGCTCTATTATGGCATATATTGCGTCCCTGAACATACTGTCGCCGGCGACAATATGTACAGGTCGACAATATGTGCCGTTACAAGCTCCAGAAACACACACGTTTTGTAACAATTTAAAACTATTTAAAGGTTAAGTTATTTACATCGTAAGAGGTTACAAAATCTAGGGCCTTTCGACAAAAGATATTCCGGAAAAAACGAGAGACGAGAGAGTGCAAAATCAGTTTTGTAGTTCTATTGAACCCGTTCTTTTAAAGGATTATTGGGAATTAGCATTGGACTCAGAAATACGAGGCATATTGTATCCATCTCTAGATATTTTGGAGATAAATTGTTGACAGGACATGAAGCTTTTAACGGTAAAAATTAGCTTCTGGTTTTGGTGTTCATGATGATTAAGACTTATGCGGGTTTGAAATATTTTATGAAGTCCACTCAGTCTCATAGTAAAACTGCTCTTCAAGAAGAATTGATCATTTAAAGGAAACAAATGAGCTAACCGACGAAAACAAGAAAAAACAATTCAACGTATTCCTGAGATATAGATAACAACTGCAAGCAAATAATAAAAAAAGTGTTGTATTCAAATAGTATCCAAAGAAGAATGACCATTTAGTTGTTTTCAAAATTTGTTCCTTTGTTGAGGAATTTTCAAAATATTCTCAAATGTTGTCAAAAATTCTGTAAGGTAGTTTCTGGAGCGTGTACTGTCGAGGAATTAAATTAATCTATGACACTGTTGAATTTTAAGTGATATATTAGCAGTCAAAATTAGCTGTTTATAGCATTTTGTCCATTTAAGCCATTTTACAGTATTTGGGAAGATTGTGCCCTTCCTAGGACATCGAGAACCAATTTTCCCTTCCTAATGGCAGTTAGTTTACATCTGTTCTGGAGGTGCTACACAACAGAATTTAACAAAAACCTAGAAAATTGTCAACAGTCTCCAAATTGAATTCAAATGGCGAATTTGGTCCATACAGGGACTAGCCGGGTCGAATAAGCAACTCTGGTAGGGTTCTGATGTTTTATTTGAGTATTAATAAAATACCCATATATGTTGTATACAGGTACAACAAATGATTCCTGCTTCACTAGAGTGGTCACCAAATCATCAATATAAATCACTACTGTGGTCATTCCAATAAATAAGTAATATACAGCTAGCTACACATTATTCTGGTCCTGATTATTATGAATTAGTATCCAGAAAATATGTAAATGTACTACTTTGGAAACAAATTTATTAATTGTCAACTCAATGTCAACCACCACTGACATAGAAAATATTTGAAGTGAGAGCCAAAATTACAAGAACCAATTAGAAGTAAGAAATTATGACACATGACTGACTAACCAATGAAATGGGAGATTTAGAAAGAGTAACTAGAAAATAAGAATTGTAGAAGAAAAGAACAGAATTGATGAACTCTTAAAATATACTAATTAACTGATTAATTCTGACAACCCTAAAATAAATTAAACTAATATTAATAAAATATTAATAAATCCACTCTTTCACATACTCCCCTGCCATAAAAAATGACGTCCTCGTCATTCTTAGTGTAATAGAGGAAACGCTATAATAAATCTAAAAATATAACAAATATTATCTGAATTACTAATCATTCTGTAATATCTCCTACTACAGTCAAAATATCATCTTCTATAATGAAGAAAATCTATTAAATATATATATATATATAAGCTAAATAATACAAATACAAAATAATCTAGCTGTCAAATAAATCACAACTGTAAAAATAATATGTACAAATCAGTGGTGATCAGTCAAAAGGGAAATCAGTGCTTTGCCAGCTTCTGACTCTATCCCTGTAAATAATCCCTTATCTACAAAAGAAGAAAGAAATTCAGCCTTCTGCTTCCACTCAGGACACTGGTTAACTGTAGTATCTGGAGCGAGTGCTGCTTTTGTGACAAAGTCACCTGACCTCAACCACTTTGGCTGTGTTCTGGCTCTGCCAGAACGACGAGGCATAGCTGGAGGACTAACTTCATCATCAGGAGAAGCTGAACTTGAGGCAGAGTTTCTGTCAGGTAACAACTCTTCCTGTATATCTGTTTCCATGTCGGAAGCGCTTCCAATAGAACCATTATCTTCCATTAGTGATACGGAATGGGCGTCCCCATCTGGTTCTTGTTCAGGTTGGTGGTAGTCGTAACCTCCTGTATCGGTAACACTGGGTTGAGCGTTAACAACATTCGGTCTTTGAAATACCACGACCTCAGATTCATCACTATCACTTTCCTCCACGGTTGGGTCAATAGTTGGTTCTTTCTTTGTAGATGTTTTAGTCCTTGGTCTAGGTACAGGCTTTGGTGGAATTTGTATCTCCTCTTGTTGGCTTGGGTGGAGATATCCCACTGGCAACAATAAATTCTTATGTAATGTCCTTTTCCTTCCTTCTCCGTTTTCTTTCTGGACAACATAAACTGGTATTTCCTGGTTAGGCTTCTCCAGAACTACATAGGTATCTTCTTCCCACTTGTCAGTAAGTTTATGTTTTCCTTCAAATGCCACTCTTTTCACTAAGACTTTATCCCCCTTCTCGATGGTAGCTCCTCTAGCTTTAAGGTCGTAATAAGCCTTCTGTTTGTCCTTGGCTTTCCTAGCTGACTCAGAGGCTAGATGGTATGCCTGCAGAAGTCTTTCCTTAAGCTCTTGGACATACACAGACTGTGGTTTTCTATCCTTGTCCTTCACAAGTCCAAATGCAAGGTCTATAGGCAATCTTGGATGGCGGCCGAACATGAGGAAATAAGGTGAGTGACCAGTACCATCATGTTGGGTGCAGTTGTACGCATGTATAAGAGGTGCCACATAAGCCTTCCAGTTGGTTTTCTGTTTGGGCTGTAAAGTACCAAGCATAGAAATCAGAGTTCTGTTGAACCTCTCCGTTAATCCATTACCCATAGGGTGGTAAGGTGTTGTTCTGGATTTACGGATTCCTGTAAGTTGACAGAGTTCCTGAATCAGCTTACTCTCGAATGATGGTCCCTGATCGGAGTGAATTCGTCCTGGAATACCGTAGTGCACAATAAAGTTGTTAAAAAGTGCTTCAGCAGTTGTTCGTGCTGTCTGATTCCTATTGGGGATGGCCTGAGCATAGCGCGTGAAATGATCTGTTATCACTAAGATGTCCTGTACTCCTCCCTTTGATGGTTCTAGGGTGAGGTAATCTATACAGATCAATTCCATGGGCTGAGTCGTGGTGATGTTGACTAGTGGCGCTTTCTCTGGTTCTTTCTTCCTCTTTATACATCGTTCACATCTTTGTATCCATTCTTCAACATCCTTATACAGTCCTGGCCAGTAAAATCTTTCTCTTATTAGACTGATGGTTCTGTCTTTTCCAGGATGCCCAATCTCATCATGAAGTGCCTCCAAAACAATCTTGATGTAGTCTGATGGTAATACAAGTTGGTGGTGCTGCTTTCCATCAGTTGTCACTTCACGGTACAAGATGTTGTTGACCAGTCGCAGATGTGAAAACTGTTTCTCTATTGGGAAAGAAGGCTTCTGACCTTTCTTTGGTGTCTGTCCTGCCTTTAACAGAGTAATGCAGTGCTGCAGAGATGGATCTTTGGCTTGTGCATCTGACCAGTTGATGTCAGTTGATACATCCATATGCATATCAAGCTCACTGAAGTTGATGGCATC
>MJUU01052309.1:0-14291 GCA_002080025.1 Modiolus philippinarum
AATAGTAACTTTCATGGTATTTTGTTGTGTTTGTATAGATCTTTTCATAGACAAATCTTAGTTTAGTTTCTACATATCTTGCTTTTGAGTTAGTGTAAACGTATTGATTTTCGCGGTTGCTAATTTTCAAGGTTTTTTTAACTGGGACATGTTCAACGGTATCAATTTTCGCGGTATTTAAAAATATTAGTACTTTCTATTTGTTTCTGAGATATTTGTGGGTACTAATTTTCGCAGTCTCTTGCAAACAGCGAAAATTAGTACACCGCAAAAATTACCACATTTACAGTATACTATGCTGCATTCAACTTGTCCATTATGATAAATGGAAGGATATAGAGTAAATGCACATGAGACAGAGTCTCTACAAATACATGGTAAAAACAGCCAAAGGAACAACACTTTCATTGTTGTTCTTCATCTTGAAGTCATCACATTACTTCATCCACAAAATATTTTGTTGCCATTTTCCCAGCTCTTACATGAGGGATTGATTTAAAATTTGGTATGCACCCACTACTTGATTAGAAGTAAGGAATCTCTTATTGTCCTTCTTCTTGTCCACTTGAGTTTTCTTGGTAGGACAACAGATGTGACTTTTCAATAGTTTGTAATTTCTTTTATGATCTCATCAGAATTTACATGAAATTCACTGCTGATTGGGTACATTATGGAATGTTTCAACTGATTTTATTTAATATTTAGGATTCTTGAGATGAATGTGTCCAAAAGAGAATTTTTAAGATCCATTTTACTTCACCTAGCTCAAACGGTAAGTGGAAGCTAGAGTGCCATCACTTTACTGACTGCAGTTAGAGATGGTCTAAAGCTACTGTTAAAAAGCCTATTCCATAAGCGGCCTGAATCAGATGTGGATTCTTAAAATTCCAAAGATCTCCTTGAACAGCTCTCCTCAAACAGTCTCGCATACTGCAATAGCATTCAAACTCTTGATTTTTCTACCCTTAATACAACTCTTCCACATAATAAACTTAAAACAGTAATTTCTTATCTGACACATCAATGTATCTGTACCAAAAACGAAGAACGGTATTCCTATTAGGTAATAGGAAAAGATGAAACATATTTTGTTAAGAACCACACTGAGTCAAACAAGAAATACAGTGAAAATGACATGATAAAGATGCTTGAATTTTTGATCGACAACATTTTTGTTGAATGTGGAGGCTGTGTTTTTCAACAGACAATAGGGATTCCTATGGGAACAAATTTTGCGCCACTTTTAGCTGACCTTTTCCTTTTTTCATATGAAGCAAAGTTTTTACAAGGGCTGATACAACAGAAACAAAAACAACTAGCCCAGGCCTTTAATTTCAGCTTCAGATATATAGACGATGTACTTTCTCTTAATAACCCAAGATTTAAAGAATATTTACATCACATCTTCCCCAGTGAACTTGAAATTAAAAGAGATAACCGATACACCCAATCCTGCTTCATACCTTGACGTTTTGTTATACACTGAAGAACATGGGCATCTGAAATCTAGATTATAGCATATATAGCATATGGAGAGTATATTTCACAATTAATTCGTTACTGTAGAGCGTGCAGTACATACAGTGACTTTGTGGAAAGAGCAAAAGTACTGTCACAAAAACTGCAGAGTCAGGGATATGTTCAGCCGTTGTTACTTTCATCCCTTCAGAAATTCTATGGCCCTCACTACGACATTATAGATAGATATGAAATGTCGAAGTCACAAATGAAAACTGACATTTTCAGCTAGATTCACGTCTTCCCGGATTTGACATTACCGGTTTTGACTTTACCCTGGATTGACCCACTGACAGTGTGTCGGACTTTGGTTTATGTAATCTTGTGCTTTGTTCCTTCGGTATTCAACTACCGTTGTTTTGTCACTGTCCATCTGTTCCTTTATAAGCCTGTCCTACTTTGGATCATCCCCTGTTATACTTTTGAAGAATTTTGAGCAAAAATTTACAGGACTGATGTATGCGAGATCATTTACAAAAAAAAATGCTCATTTTAGTCTGAAGCAGTAAAATAGGCTACCAACCAGAATGCAAGAAATTTCTGCTTTCAACTTTTCACATTTTGATTGCTTTATCTGAAACAATTGAAACAAATTGAACCCTTAGGCCAGTAGGAAATGGGGACGGTTCAGCTTTACCCTTGTCTGCACAAAAGTAAGTCTAGAAAACTTTTCAATTAAAAACGTTTTGGCTCTCAAATGCTTGCTCTATGGTGTGAGGTTCGTCACTGTGTTGAAGACTGTATGGTGATCCCTAGATGCTTTATTTTTGGGTCATTTTAACCAGGAGATTGAATGTCGTCTCCTTGACATTTACCCCATTTCCTTTCTTTTTCATAACGATTTGATATTCAGGCTGAAGCTTTTAGTATGACGAGTTCTCCCCTTTCCAGTTCCGGCACACATCTATTTTTTGTTGGCCAATTCATAGACATTTTTAAAAATTGTGGTAAAAGATTCCTTGGCTCAATTGTGATCGAAGATTTCTCGACTCGAGTATGTAGTAATGATTTGTTTTTTAGTCTGAAGCTTTATTTGAATGAGTTGTTCCAATCACACATCTACTATACATCGATTGATAGTTTAAGTTATTTTTTTTTCGTCAAAGATTTCTTGGGTTGTGTATGTTGTATTAGTAATGAGGCGTTAGTATGGTGAGATGCACCCTGCTTTCTCTTTCCAGGTCGGTCACCCATCCATCTATTCATGAATTTATGTTTTCAGGATGATTTATGTTAATTTTTGTCAAAGATTTCTCAGCTTGTTTATGCAGAAATGATTTGATACATGTATTTGGTCTGATGCTTTTTTAGTATGTCGAGTTGTATAGTACTTCTTTTTTCCAGGTCCTTCAGTCATGTGCTTCCTGTTTACAGGGTATTTGTTCGTGTCCCATTTTCTTTCAAGATGAAGGATCAGGCAACGATGCCGATATTGAAGTATCTGTAGAATCCTTAAATTCAAGCACTATTGGATAGATAGGATGAAGAAAATCACCAAAGAGAAGGTTGTCAGTGACAAAATATCCATATAATTTGGTCAAAAAAGCCATGCACAGTTTAAAGCTAAGTAAAATGGAATGAATTGAATAATTCGTCAAAGAACATAGTTTTACAATATTTATTCATTCGCTATCGTTGTTTGCGTTTGTCTTTTGTCTTATTTGTGAATTTCTTAAGGTAGATAGACACTAATGTTCATCTCCATGAAGTTTTGTTAAAAGTCGGCCCAATTGAAGAACTTATCTTACTAACTTGAAATATGTAATAAAAAGTATGGGTCACCATGCTTGATTTTTCTAGAACTGATGTCAATGTTTGCTCACTTTTAGCCATTTTTCGTCTGTTTTTACATAGAATGCACGGGAAAAATATGGAAAGGCAATTTTCAGCTTAATGAAAATGAACCTTTTTTCCATGAGAATTTTTTTGTTTTTCTAAATAGATAGTTTATGATATGATCTCTTGGTTGAGACGAAAAAATGTATATGTCACCACGCTTTTAACGGAGATATTTTACAAAGTTTCCGTAATAAACATTATTTACGGGAAAAGGGAGTTAATTCGCGGCAAAATGGTCTAAGTATGATAATCAATTATGACGTCACAAAGGAAAACTTGTCAAAGGACTGTTCCGGCAAGGAAATCAAACCAAACCCGTATTCGACTTTGTATTTTTCTAATGCGCGATTATACTGGGCAGCGCAACAGTGTCTATCTACCTTAAGCAGTTTCCTTGGCGATTCCTGCTTGGTATCGGAATAAGAGTAAAGGGGACGCAAAACAACCATGTTTTTGATTTTGCTTGTCTTAGTTTGTGAAGGAAATAAATGTTAGGCCTGTTTTATAACTGAATCATATGCCATTCAGACACGATTATGTGTATTGTTTGGCTTTCGATTTTGATTTTGAACTTGCATCTGTTTGAAAACGTCAGATTGTATATTGTAACGTCATAGACACAGACAGCAATGGAAACGGGAAATCCGCCTTCTCTAAGGTCGCTTCAGAATGGAAAATTCCGTTTTTTTGTCGTATTAGAATCGAAATAATTTATGGCAGGTATATGGTTATGGGCTGGGCCTTTATATTCGTAAATTTAACCCCTCGCTAACGCTCAGGGTTAAATTCGAATATAAAAGCCCAGCCCATGGTTAAATTTCCAATAACCATATACCTGCCATGAATTATTTCTTAAATAACGGGTAATATGCTACAATTCTTTATGGAAGTACGCAGGAAAACACAAATAAGACAAAAGACAAACGTAAACAAAGATGGAAACTCGGAGCAGCCGGACTTTGTATAGGTACTAGCAAAAGCAAATGGTAGGGTTAATCCGGTTTATGGGTAACCAAACCTCATCTTTCTAAGTAGAGTCTCCCTATCATATAATAATAATACTAATAAACTCAAATAAGGCAAACTACTAACTCCAGGAACGCGCATAGTTATTAGTTTAGGTCTAATTTATTCAGTTGTAACAGTAGTTACCTCTGGGATAAGATTCTATATTTGACCTGTATTTTGTTGTAATCGAGTCCAGTTTTCGTGCAGGCCTCCAAGTGAGGACTCTGTCAGTTGGTTTAATCAATGATGTAAATTATGATCGATATGGCCGACGAACTTCAATTTTTTGTTTTATGTTGTCATAAATTATGTCATTTTTATCTCGAAGTCATGAAATGGCTGGAGAGATGTTAAAATGACAAGAAAAAAATCACGTGAGGCTTCAAGCCTATTAACAGCCCTAAAAGATGATCTTCGTGCTTCCGATAAAATATAGTGCGCAAGTTTCTTTCAAAATCGTATACATTGTGTTTTTAAGTTATATTTCTTCATTTTCTTAAGTTGAATACGGTGTTGTTATGTTAAATTGAAAACAATATGCATGTTCATCAAATTACTCGGTTTTCTTATATTGCGTCTCGGATCAAGGAACCTGTCGCGCAGTAATTTGTCAAAGATGAAAATAACATTTGTTTACCTTTGACAGTGTATTGTATATATTAATAGCAATGAAATTGACATGCAAAATCACACAATCCGATTATTTTCACGTATTACGGAATAGCTTAATACATGCAGACGTATGGATGACTACGAAGTTTTGCCACGTGTAGATTTTCAGGGCTTCGAGATTCAGCTCCATCGGAGCTTTGATTATTTATAGTTTTGACCCTATCTACTAGACCCTGATTTTGCAGTATCCACCCATTTCTTCACATCCCAAAGAGGTTAGTTTTATTTATATAACTGGACATTAGATGTCGATCATACTACTTCATATATGTAAAGGTCTTAAGAATTATTTTTATTCTTATTTCATTTCAGTACACAAGTAAGTGGGAACCGAAACGTCAGTCCAAAAAAGAACAATTCCAAGACAATTTCAGCACCGAAAAAACACAACAAGAGCACAGCAGAGAACAGAAAAACTAAGACATACACATAAACAAAAACCAGAAAAACTGTGTGCACAGCTCACTGATATATAAACCCGCTCCCCCTATCTTCTATTTATCTTCTATAAATTCTGATATAGAAGATACAAATCTACATTTTGTCACAAAGACCGTGTTAAAGTTTCATGAAAATCCTTTCAGTGGTTCACGAGGAGTAGTAGATAAGAGATACTACTCCTCGTGAACCACTGAAAGGATTTTCATCTTCTATATCAGAATTTAATTTGATTGATTATCAAATTGGGGAGCGGGTTTATATATCAGTGAGCTGTGCACACAGTTTTTCTGGTTTTTGTTTATGTGTATGTCTTAGTTTTTCTGTTCTCTGCTGTGCTCTTGTTGTGTTTTTTCGGTGCTGAAATTGTCTTGGAATTGTTCTTTTTTGGACTGACGTTTTGACCCCATTGTAATCAAATGGCAAAGTCCATGTTTTGCTATTGANCCCCCCCCCCCCAAAAAAAAAAACAACCAAACAAAAACCCCCCAAAAAAACCAATTAAATCAAAATCTGAAATAGGAAATGCACATCTACATTATGTCACAAAGACTGTTTTTAAGTTTCATGAAAATCATTTCAGTGGTACAGGAGGAGTAGCGGATAAGAGATGGGTACCCCCTTGTGATGTAATGACAAAGTCCATGTTTTGTAATGGGAAACCCCAAAATTCAATCAAATCAAATTGTGAAATAGGAGGTGCACATCTGCATTATGTCACAAAGACTGTGTTAAAGTTTCATGAAAATCTATTCAGTTGTTCAGGAGGAGTTGCGGATAAGAGATGGGTACCCCCTTGTAATGTAATGGCAAAATCCACGTTTTGCTCTGGGAAACTCCAAAAATCAATCAAATCAAATTCTGAAATAAAAGGTGCACATCTACATTATGTCACAAAGACAACTGTTAAAGTTTCACGAAAATCTATTATGTGGTTCAGGAGGGGTAGCGGATAAGAGATGGGTACCCTCAGGTGTAACGGACGGAAGCACTGACGGACAACCCCCATCACTATATACCCCCACTTTTCAAGCGGGGGTATAATGAAAAACACGGACCCGATAAAAAATCATTAGCGAGATCAGGTGCACCGGTAGAGTAATCATCTCCTGCTTCTTATAAGACAACCGTGGTGTTGAACAAGTCAACTTCGGTAGAAAAGTAAAAAATAGTCGAAGAAAAAAAAATAACTCAAATGGTAAAGAAAAAATCTTTGTCATTTGGGAAACATATATCCCATAGCAGTCCACAAGATCGTGATGTCGACTGTGAAACTTCTATAGTGATGACTTCAAGTTATGGCTAACATAACCTTGCTTAAGTAGCCTATCTGTAAAGCTCTATCAAGGTAGTCACTGTGTCGACCAAAGGCTCTTTAAGAGCGAATGAGTTGGGAGATGTAAATTCTATATGTTGGTGCTTTTAGAAATTAGCTGCAAAGAAAAGGAAAGTTGACTATTGGAAAAGTGAAGCCATTGCTTTTGTNATCCGTCATGTCTCCGGAGTTTAGTATTGATTTCTACCCGAGACAGACATGCTTTATCGCGCTACGGGTAGTCTCCTTTGATCTCGAACTTCGTTTCAAATCCCCGTTGTTATCTACATCCCTGCTGTAAAGCTCTATCAAGGTAGTCACTGTATCGACCAAAGGCTCTTTAAGAGCGAATGAGTTGGGAGATGTAAATTCTATATGTTGGTGCTTTTAGAAATTAGCTGCAAAGAAAAGGAAAGTTGACTATTGGAAAAGTGAAGCCATTGCTTTTGTATTTATCATGACTATAATAAACTATTTATCAGCAATATAGTTTTTGAAGGAATCTTTATGTCTTTGATTCTAAAATCCCTTTGTGTGTTTTAAGTTAGTACGGTGACCCCTAGATGCTTTGTTTTGGGTCGTTTTAACCTGGATATGGGATGTTGTCTCCTTGACATTTACCCCATTTCCTTTCTTTTTCATATGTATAATAGATTTATATAAAGGAGAAAAAAAGAAAAATATGGTCACTGGAAGAACTGTGCAATACCGACCGGAATTTTTTCTCCGAAATTACGCCATCGCAGGTGACATGGTCGAACAGTGAATTATTACATCAAAAAACAAACTTAAATACCTCGTAAATATAAAAGATCTATATAATAGAGTTCTCGAAGACGAACGACCACCTCCACGAGATTACTCCGGTACGATGATGAGAACTGAGCAACTGCACCATTCAACGTGAAGATTCGGTCTTGGTATCTCGGGGCCAAGACATGAAGGCTAACGGCGGCGCATACCGTAGTTAGGGCTTTGGGTTCTTCAAAGTTCTACGCCAAAAAAGGTCGACCCACTAAGGAATTCGACTGCGAAATCTCACGACAGTCAGCGGATACCAGGGAAGATCAACTGTCAGAAATTACATTGCATTGGAGTGGGCGTCCTTCCAGGTTTAAAATGCCGTGAGAAACATATACAGGTATTCAAGGCGATAAACCACCATACTACTACTCTATATACTGTTTTCAAAAACTGTAACAAAAATTTATAAAATCTCTGGAGTGTTATACTATGTCTGCTAATAGTCCGCTCTATGAATGTTCTAAAGTTATTGATGCTTTCTGTTTTCATTGGCTTTATCCGAGAATCGACAAACCCGATGAGCACGTTAAACAGTTTTTGAAAATCAAATACATTAATAAGGAGTTTCCTTTTCTTATAAAAACCTATTAGAAACATTTTTTTCAATTACTCTTCTATTACATGTGATGCTGATTTCGAGAAAACTGAGACTTGTATAAAATCGCCATGTCGCTTTGACCCTTGTGGACATATATGAACAGAGAATCTTAGCATCATTGTTGATAAAGACGTTAGACAATTCTTTAGAAAAGAGCCTTAATATCGCCCACGTTAAAAATAAACTGGCAAGCATGTTTTGGTATAATTAAAGACATTGTAAAAAATGGTGCAAACGAGAAAGCTCTAAATTTATTTGAAGTATACTTGTTTTTCATGTGCAGTTCCCTGGCAGATTGTGGCATGCAGTTATAATTTTCAGCCATTGTAGGTGTTTCCTGTTATCCATTTATTTACTGATATTAAAAAAAACAAGTTATGGGTAACAAACACATGATTAAGTAGGCTGTATGCATCCGACCTCTATCAAGGATGTCACTGTATTGATTACAGACCTTGAGTGGCCAATAAGTCGGTAGACTTCATATGCCGGAGCTGTAAGAATGCTGATATAAAGAAAAAGGAAGTTGACTATTGGAAATATGAACCCATAGCTTTTATCCTAGAGTTCAGTTTATGAATTGGGAGATAAAGGCAAATGAATAAAGCCAATGTGCAAATATCTATACTAAATTTGATTTTGAGCTCTTTTGGATACATAAAATAAGGAAAATTGCCCCTTATTGCTGATAAGAGGTTACTCCTTGAAAAACGTGTACAACATAACGAAATTTACTCTTGATTTTGCAACTTGGGTATTTATGTATTTTGAAACCATTGGGCTGATGCCACTGGTGGTGGACCAGCGAAATAGTCATTACTTGTCTGACACGAAAAATTTACCTTGCTTTTTATAGAAATTTACCGGTTTTTAAAAATTCCAACTGAGACTTCATTTCGTGTATGGCACTCGGTGGATGTCCTTGGTACTGGATTTTGCTCCCTATTTCGATATTTTTGGTAATGAGTACTTCGTTTTTCACTACTTTGATAATGGCTTTCCATATTATTTGATTCTAATGCTGCCGATTAGAGGTTACTCATTGAAACACGTGTACAGCCTTACGAAATTTACTGTTTATTTTGCAACTTGGGTATTTATGTATTTTAATAATGGCGAATAAATATGTTTATATAATAGGATCTTTATTTACTAAATAATGATAATATTGTAATTTTTACTGTTTTCATAATGCCAAAATCGCTTGATGTTTTATGCTTAGTTTTCTTGGTTTTAAAGCGTAGTGATTGTCTTCTAGTAGTATTAAAGGACGGGATAGTCTATTTTTCTTGCAATAGATGATGGATAAGAAAAACGCTTGTATTTGTATTTTTTTTTAAATGGATGTAAGGTTGTTCGACATCTAGCAATGAATTCCTTTCAAAGCTAGGTTTTGAAGGCTTCATTGTGTTTTTAAGATAAAGGACAACCATATTAGCGTTTTCCTGACTTTATTATGTGTTTGTCCCGTTTACAAGTCGGCTGGTATTTGTCTTTTTAGTAGTACGAAGTTTCTAAAAATTCGTCGCGCTTGGGAATGTATATTCTTTCTATATATTTCAGTTATAGTGTACTTGTTGGGAAAATTTCTCATATGAATACGCTACATCATACCAGTCTCAATTTGACGGTTTTGTTTGTATAAACTAATTTTTTATTAGTGTATTTTCTTTTAAAATGGAATTGTATACATCTTTAAAAGACTTTTGACAAAATTTGATGCAATTCTTGATACTCCTTCAATACATTTTAAAGGCTAATTACTTTAATGCAAAGTGAATAGAAAGTGCAGAAGTTCGGTTTGCCGCCAAAATTGCAGGCATCTCAAAAACGGTCACACTTACCCATCAATATTTTTTGCTTAAAATGATGTATGATAGCTATTCTAATAAATAAAAGTTAGTTATTTTAAATCCTTCAAGTTGATAAAATAAACTTGAGGAGTGACAATTCTTTAATTACAAAACTATGATGTTCTTACAATCGCTTCATTCGTTACACTGTGCAAAATGTTCTAATGCATCATGATTGAAATAAAAAACAGTTGCACAGGGCAAAAACATAACTCTGTGAATTTATTACAGGCTGTTTAGATAAAAGATGCTGAATTCATTCATAATTTTAACATATGTAGAAATTTACTGCCCCAATATGTCTACCAGGAAAGAAAATTGAATGCTCAATTATAAGGAAACCTCCGTGTTAAGTGTCCAAAAAATCAATCTGGTCTTAGAAAAAACCTCATTCATCAATG
This sequence comes from Modiolus philippinarum, assembly GCA_002080025.1. Classification (NCBI taxonomy): domain Eukaryota; kingdom Metazoa; phylum Mollusca; class Bivalvia; order Mytilida; family Modiolidae; genus Modiolus; species Modiolus philippinarum. The sequence goes on from MJUU01052309.1 coordinate 10,447, forward strand.
TTGAAGCAAATGTATCATTTACTTGTTTCTAATCACAATAGAACTTGATATTCAAATTCTGAACAACTACTTTCTTTTATGACCCTATATGTTTCAAAAACTGGTGGATTTTACACGTTACTGTGAATTTAAATCTACTTTGGCTGCGCTTGTGTTTCGCGTTATTGTATTGTTTAGTTTATGTTTATTTAAAACTTTATGCTGTATATTATATATACTCTTTATTATTTTTCTAGCCAGTTACATGATTTTCAGTCCTACATATTGAGTGTTTGTATTGATTTAGTACATGAACCATATCTGCTTAACATGGACACTTAACAATATTCCGTTTATGAAAATAATAATAATTCAAGTTAAATGCATGGTGATAGCGAATGTTAAATGCATAATTCTAAAAAAAAAACAAATAAAAAAGATTATTCTTTAGTGAACACTTATTTTGTCATTTCGAACCTGAAAGTTACAATATTATGTATATATGTACATAGGAAATAAATAATATCCCCATCTTGCATAGCTCTGTCCTTGGCTAATTTTGAATTATCTATTAGTTATTTGATCTTTATCAGCTTTAACACATATTTCGGCTTCCAAATGTTTTGATTTGATCTGCAGTGAAAAGACATGAGGTGTCGAAATTGCCACATACAGAAATAAAAGATCGGTATTTGATTTTCTGATCTTGCTATTTAAATTACAGATCATTTATATATGTAATACGGAAGCGTATAAGGGCCACACAAACTTTTTTTTAAAAATATTTTGCGTTATAACGCAAAGGTTTGCGTTATTTCGCAAAGTTTTGCGTTATAACGCAAATGTTTGCGTTATTTCGCAAAGATTTGCGTTATAACGCAAATGTTTGCGTTATTTCGCAAATGTTTGCGTTATAACGCAAAGTTTGCGTTATTTCGCAAAGTTTGCGTTATAACGCATTTCGCAAAAGTTTGCGTTATAACGCAAAGGTTTGCGTTATTTCGCAAAGTTTGTGTTATTTCGCAAAGTTTGCGTTATAACGCAAAAGTATGTTTTAATAATATATCCAACAATTTCAAAATCCAGAGTCGTGTACGGTTGTGTACGGATAGAATTTGATTTTCGGGCTTTAATTTGCATAAAGGCAAAAGGATTAAGCATGAAAAGATATATCAGGTTCACCAAATAAAGTGAAGATATGAAATAATATATTAAATTAAAATATAATAGTATCTCCTACGCACAAGATATTATCGAACGAGATAATCTTTCGACAAGCAATTAATTATACTTAAAAAATGCAATATAATATTGTTTTGATGAAAAGACTAATAACAAAATACCGAACTTACTGTAAATTTATTAAATATTGTCTCAATCCAAATCAAATTTAAGGATTAAAAATAGTTACACCGTATCAGGAAAGATATTTGCTAAAAGTTGTAAAAATGCAAATGGTAAAGAGAAATAGATTACTTAACGTTAAAGATGATTCAAATCAGTTTTGTCCTTTACTGCAAGAAAGAAGAAGGGATATGTATTTTTCATTTTAATAATGTTATTGTAAATAATTGTAATTCTTTTTTTGGCGATAAAATACCAAGAAGCATAGTATACCGATAAGCAAGTCTGTTGATCTATTTGACATTATATGTATGCATTAGAGGATCCAGGGGAGAGTTCCGGATGTTCGAGCCCCCTTTTCTGGATTTTTTTAAAATTTCGTGCAGAATTTCTGTATATGGTAAAAAAAATGGTAAAATCGACCAGAAGCACATTTTGTCTGGAATCTCATCGAAACCCCCTTTTCGAAGAATGGATCCGCCGGTGTTATGAGAAATAGCATGGAAATGTTCCAAATTAATCTTTGAGGAATGAGACATGGTGCGTCGACAGGGTAAAGCGTCTCCTGCTATGCCTGCATCACACTTCATGTGAAAAATGATATATCCAAATTAATTTAAAAAAAATTAATAAAAGTCGGAAGCATACAACCTAAAACTGAAATTCTGTTTGTATTGTATTTATTTTTAAGATATCTTTATGTGAATGATTTGTTTGAAACTCCCGTTTTATTATGTATATAAAACTATGAGAGCTTCACTTGCAAGCAATATTCGTAAAAACAAACTGAAGAAGTAAAGTGACGGAAACATATTGAAATAAAGGGTGTAAAGACAAAAATAAGCATAAATTACACAAACAAAAAAGCAAACAAACAAACAAACAAACACACACACACAAACACACGTACACACAAAGAAGAGCAAATCAAACAAACAAAATATAACAAAACAAACACGAAAAAAAAAAAAATAAAAAAAAAGAAAGAAAATACCCCCATGTTTAATTTAAGACATATCTTTATGGGGTTAAATAAAAAGACTTGTATTTTATGATTTGTCAGCTATGACAAATGGCCATTAGACTTGAATATGGGTATACTATGTATTAATATGGGATTTTTTTAAGATATAATCGCTTGTCAAAAGATTAATCTCTTGTGCGTAGGAGATAATCTTTAGGGAGAGAACAAGAAACAACGTATTATTCAGTTTAATTTTTGTAGCTATTCTACTTTATCATGCTCCATCCTTAGCCTTTATGTTGATTTAGGCCCGAAAATCAAACGCTACCCGTACACAAGTCTATATTTCGATTTCTTTATACGAATACAGTATCTATCAATTTGAAATGAACTTTGCGTTATAACGCAAACTTTGCGAAATAAAGCAAACTTTGCGAAATAACGCAGACTTTGCGTTATAACGCAAACATTTGCGAAATAACACAAACTTTGCGTTATAACGCCAAAAAAAGTTTGTGTGGCGCTAATACGCTTCCGTATATGTCTATAAACCTGCAATTTTTCACAAGTAAATTGATTAGCTTGAGTTAAGACTTATATTCTCACGTAGATTCTTATTTTATTTTACATATTCACCGCAGAAAAAAGACTAGCTCTGGTAAGTATATTATGTTATAATCTGCTTAGTATTTATCATCTTCGAACTGAGAAATTTATTAGACGAAATACTAAAAAAAAAATAAAAACGAATCGCTAATTTCTTTCAAATATTGTCCTTAAAATACGTGTATATTCGATCATTTTCCCTTCTTCAGTTCAGATTATTATTTTTCAAAATAATAAAACACAATGTTTCAGATATTTTAGAATGTTTCAATACACTGAAAAAAAAGAAATATCGTTTGTTCCATATCACGTGGACACCGATAAACCATTAAGAACATTGACGAACTACACAATATGGAAAATATATCATACATGCAAAGAAAAAAAATTCAGTGATATTTTGACATCTGTCACCGAAAACTCACTTTGGCTCGAAAACCGATTTTATTTGAAAATTTCAAAAAGTTTTGTTAAAACTTAAGGAGTGTCCCTCTTGCATAGCTCTGTCTTAACTGATTTTGGGTTTCCTTGTTAGATCCTATTGGTAATTTGTTCTCTATCAGCTTTTACACATCTTTTTCTTTATGGATTTCCAAATGTTTTGATTTGATCTGCACTGATGAGACAGAAGTTGTCGAAATGCGCATATGCAGAATCTAAATTGGCAGTAACTTCGGTATTTTGTTATTTAGCCCTCCGCCATATGGTATGATATCGTCGAGCATGCATATCGCCGGCCAGACCGACTATACTTGTGTCTATTTAGATCCCTTTGGTTATTTGTTCTCTATCAGTTTTAACGTGTTTTTCGGTAATGGACTTCCAGATATTTTGTTTTTATCTACACTGATGCGACATAAGTTGTCGAAATGCGCAAATGCAGAAAATAAATCAACAGTATAACTTCGGTATTTTATTATTTATTACCACTGGGCCGATGCCTCTGCTGGTG
>MJUU01052309.1:31833-44642 GCA_002080025.1 Modiolus philippinarum
TTCCAATTTTGGTAAATTTCCTGAAAGTCTCAAAGACCACTTTTTTTTGGAATTCTACCTAGCAACCGTATTTAAAATGTTTGTGTAGTTTAGGATGAACATTATCATGAATTGGATTTCAAAAATATTTGATTCCAATTTTTGTAAATTTCCTGAAAGTCTCAAAGACCACTTATTTTTTTGGAATTCTACCTAGATACCATGCTTAAAATGTTTGTGTAGCTTAGGACGAACATTTTCATAAATTGGATTTCAAAAAAATTTGATTCCAATTTTGGTTAATTTCCTGAAAGTCTCAAAGACCACTTATTTTTTGGAATTCTACCTAGCAACCATACTTAAAATGTTTGTGTAGTTCAGGATAGACATTTTTATAAATTGGATTTCAAAAATATTTGATTCCAATTTTGGTAAATATCCTGAAAGTCTCAAAGACCACTAATTGTTTGGAATTCTGCCTAGCAACCATACGTAAAATGTTTGTGTAATTGAGGATGAACATTTTCATCAATTGGATTTCAAAAATATTTGATTCCAATTTTGGTAAATTTCCTGAAAGTCTCAAAGACCACTTATTTTTTGGAATTCTACCTAGCAACCATACTTAAAATATAGGTGTAGTTTAGGATGAACATTTTCATCTATTGCCGTATTGGATTTCAGAAATATTTGATTCCAATTTTGGTAAATTTCCTGAAAGTCTCAAAGACCACTTATTTTTTGGAATTCTACCTAGCAACCGTATATCCTAGAATTCTTTTAGAAACAATAGGTAAATTTAAAAAATAATGAGAAAAATATCCCAAGGGTGTATAACAACTGTTTTCTGTTTTCTGTGTCAAACAGGGAGTGCGGGGATAGCTGTCGTTTCCGACAACATCTAGTTTTGTATAAAACAGTGCCCCAGCCTTTAATATACGCACGCATTAATATAGAAACATACGCCAATTTATAAGCAGCAATAGATGTATGCCAGATTTACATGTATGTGACAAGTCTCTTCACGTTAAACATGTAAAACAGTAAACATGAAATGGAAGCAAAATAAATAATAAGTAAATAATTAAGAAAGAAAGAAAGAAATAAAACAAAACATAAACATAAAAAAATACTACTAATAATAAGTAATAAATAATAAAAATAAAAAATAAAAAACACCCCACTCACCCCACCCCCCAAAAAAATCAAGATGGCAATTGATTTTGTGATGCAATTTAAAATTTGGACAACTCAGGCAAGGTGAAAATAAAAGATTAGTACCAACAATCAAAATATATAAGAGATTTGTTTTTATGTCCGATTTTGCTTTTCGACCGACAATTGTGCGTTCCATAAGAATCTTTTGCGTTGAGCGCTTTGCGATTTGACCGATTTGCTTTTTGGTTTCCGCCTTTTCTCCGATTTTTTCTTTTATCCAAAAACTTTGTTTCTTGTACGGTATATTTGCGCTTAGTCCACTGCTTTTTGTCCGATTTGCTTTCTTTCTCATATGTTCACAAGGCACTTACGAAAATTACAAAACCTATGAGACACTCCCTGAGGCCGCTCTATCAATCGCACCCGTCATACATTCCGATGATGTTTCTCAGTTCCCTAATATTGCAACTGTCAAGCGAGTAACAAAAGATTATATATTACGTAGCAAGCCGGCATTCAAAAAGACTGTCCCCGGAGAAAGAAAAAGAAACACTATACACATTGTCAATTTTTTTTGACGGTTTGGCAGCACTACCATGTGAGAAGATATTTACATTTGATTGGTTGTATGGAAATAAAACTATCCAATCAAATGTAAAATCATCCCAGGGAATTTTCATACATATACCGCTGTCAATCAATTATCAACAACGTTTCTTTCTTTACGAACATTGTTTAAGAACGTCGACTTGCGGTGTAAAATTATATGACTTTTGCCGCTGCTTAACCGTCACTATTAAATCTGGATCTACTCAAGAAACATTGTCAGAGTCTGAGAAATCATGTTGATGACCGTAAAATTTCCATGCTGCCATTTGCAATACATCGGCAAACGAATACCGAAGCAAAAAAAAGGTAAGAGGGAGTTCAAAAATCAAAAATAAAAAATCACGGTAATTCAAATTGAGGTATAATCAGGTGCTCTGGAAAGGTAAAGCACGATCTGCTCCACGAGTGGCACCCGCCACACTGCCAGTTAAAAATCTGGTTTTGTAAAATTCGGTGTTTGTCAGTCCTGTACTAAACTCTAGATCTACCCAAAGATATCTATTCTCATCTGTGAAATAGAAACATTTGAACGGTCTGTCTAATCAAGGTGATCACCGTAAAACTTCTGTAGTGACACTTGCGACAATTACTTAATACCCTTGATTTATAAGTTTTTGAGACAGTAATTTCCTTCCGTTAAAAAAATTACTGTTCAAACTACAGGAAAGACAATAGCGAATGAGTTATGAATGTAGACACCATTTGCCGGAGATGTCGAAATATTACCGCTCAAAAAAGGGAAGTCCACTATTGGAAAGTTGAAATCTTCACACTTGTCGTAAAGTTTATTTTCATACACGAAGAGTTGTCAATGTAGAGGTAAAGGTCCAGGTATAATACTGATGATGGTTTATCGGGAGTTTGTTGAATTTCGAGTTTATTTGGTTATATAAGATGAGGGGTATCCTTAAATTGAGGATTGTTTAATAAAAGAACATCATCTACGTAAGAGAAGCTGAAATTAAAGGACCTGGCTAGCTTATTGTCTTTTTTCTGAACTAGCCATTGTATGAACCCGGCTCAATACGAACAAAGAAACAAATCTGCTAAAAATGGTTCACAATTAGTACCCATAGGTATCCCTATTGTCTGCTAGATAACTTGTTCTCCAAATTCTACAAATATGTTATCAATCAAGAATTCCAGCATTGCGATGACATACTCCTCTGTAACAGTAGTTGAACTCAACCTTGGTGTTTATGTTTTAGAAACAGTTTTTTCGCTCTCTTGCCAAAATCTCTAAACAAACAACACGCGGCAATAACGAAGACACATTTGCTAGGAGAGTGCTGCTCAAAAACTGGAAGTTCACTGTACTAAAGTCTCTTAAAACTTTGAAACCAAACGTCCAGAGTATTTTGGTGATGATAATGTATCAGTGGCATCTTTAAATACTAGTTCATTTTTAGTATTAGATGAAGGCGACCTTTAATTTAGTGAAAACATCATCTGCACGTTTTCGAAATGGCCAACTTCAGAAATTAAATGCACAGTAACTTCAGTATGATTTCATCTATGAAACACTAGATTTTTATCAGTTTTGTGAACCACTCCATGTGAGAATCCGACTTGATACAAATGAAGGAATAAACGAACCTCACAAGACGCCGGTGTTTTATAGCCATTTTCCCCTCATGCCAGTTTTTATTTCGGGGGAAAAAGAGAATTTGCTGATTTCTATTGAATATTGGGTACTGACCATAGGATCATATTTCCTATGCATTTCAACAACAACAATTTGACTAATTTGAATCAGATAAACCACTCGTTCGTATTTTATAATTGATATTTATCTATTTTTATGCATCTCATACAGTTCTTACTCCTACAAATTGGATATAATACGTTTTCTTTCATGTGTCCAGATGCACAATGAAAAAATAGCGAGTAAATAATTGCACATAACTCAAGTTCTGTGCAAATGCATGGTAAAACCAAGCAATGGAACAACGCTTTTAGTGTTGTTTTCATCTTGTATTCACGATGAGGCGATTTAAAGTGAGCTTTGCTCATACTTCAAAGTAATTTCAAGACGATCCCAAGCATTAGTTTAAGCGGAAGTCATTGCTATATTATGCTATACAACGCTGCAGCGTGGATGCGGGGCCGTCAACAAAATCAAATTAACTACAAAAGTGGTATTATTATCGCCCATTCGTTGCCCGACAAAAAGGGCAAAAGAACACAAAATTTTACAACATATAAACACAGGGCACAGATGGAGTCAATTGCAAGAAAATTTTGCAAGTGTAATCAAGAAATTCGGGCACTATAAGCAAGTTGTCAGATTCAAAAAAGAGTGTATAATACTGCATCCATGCATCCATATGCTATGTTAAAAAAAAAAAAAAAAAAAAAAAAAAAAAAAAGAAAAAGAAAAAAAAGACAAAGACAAACAAACAAGTAATCTGCAAGTTATTCGTAAGCGAAATAAAGAAAGCATAGGCAAGTTCGTGATTCTATTCAAGTAGAATCAAAGAGAACTCCTAGGTATTAATTCTAAAGATTCCATTCCTTGGTCGGTATGTTCTGCTAAAAAGATATACTCTATCTAATTCAACCTAGATATGAGGATTATTTATATCGAAACTTTCCTTCTGTGCCGATCTGTACACAGAAGTTTGGTTCATACCATGGGCTAAAGGTTTGTGATTTGCTGAAATTATTTTTTCCCATATCGAGAAATCTTAAGGAGGACAGAATAACAACGAGACAGGTACTATTTTTTTCAATAATATTCTTTACAATATTTTTTTTTCAATAATACTCTTTATAACTAAAGCTTTTCACATTTTCTAGTGTAAAAAGGTTTTCCCTAAGAAATCAACACACTGTTCTCTAATCATATCAATTTTTTTTTCTCTGAAATTGTACACCCCCTCCAGAAAAGATAACAACTGCACTATAAAGAACCTCAAACCCACAACCCCCAACCCTTACAAAAATTGAAAATGTTGGACATCACAGTTATATTGTTTTTCCTTTATCTGTGTCTTTTTATAACAATTGCTTTTTTATGGCATATAGTTGAATTCTTTTTACAAAATTATTGTCCACTTGACTAGACTGGGGTTATGCTGCCATTTTCCATGGTAGAGTGAATAAATACTTTATGAGCATTCTAGTGTTGTCTATGTATTGCAGTCTTTTTAACTTTTTGTTGGTGCAACGGATGACGGTGTTTGTTATAACACTTTGTTAATAGATTCAAAGTTTACATGCATGAAATACATAGCTACGCCGCACGCAGCATATTGTCGGCCACTGATAGCACCCATTTCAAGAAAACATAAAAAAAAAACAAAAACAAAAACAAAAAAAAAAAACAAACAAACAAACAAAAAACAAAAACAAAATCAAAACAGTCAGGCCAAGATAAATAAAACAATTCGCTCCATACGTTTTTGTGCCAAGGGACATTGTGTTACAATTTCACAAAATAGATTGATTGACTCAAATCTTTTGCGGTCATAGAAAAAAGGATGGGTGTTCCTGGGAACACATCGATCATGCCTTGCTTGAACTATCATGTAAAGGAATAAATCAATCGCATAAATAAAAGCGAAGGTCCATAACCTCATCACTGGACAAGATATCCTGAATAATTGATTCGAACTCACTAATATATTTGAAGGAGTTGTCGATAAAAAATTCTACAGAAACAAATAAGCACTTTGGCTCAATAAGACTCTTTATTAAATTATACTAAATTCAAGTATCCGGGTCAAACTAGACTGCATTGATCTAGATATTCTTATAAGTAGAGTTACAGATTCATACACTGACAGATGCCAATTTATCAAGAATGTTTTGTTCAAATCTTACAGTTTTGAAGGAGTTATGTATTGAAAATGTATAGAGCTACAGGCACAAATAAGCATTCCGGTTGGGCATGCCTCTTTAATGAGTAAAAATCAAAATTTGAAGTGTACCGCGTAAGGTACACAACAACTAGATCACATATCTGACTTCCAGCTTGAAGGAGTTGCTGATATCCAAAACACAGACAACAACACAAGACAATCATAGTGATCCCTATATACATGTATCCACTCTGATTACTACACAAAGACGCATGGGTGTAACGTTATACTAACATTTAGTGATCAATTCTGCTCACCCGGCTATAAGGACCATATGAAACTTACTTTAAGGGATGCATATGAAACTTACTTTTAGGGATGAGTGATTACTCTTTGTTGAGCACTTCATGATGACTACAAGATGAACAACACTCTACAACGGAATGTTTATTTCATTATTCTTTACTCTCAAACATATGGGACAGATGTTGATTCAAAGGGTGTGTTCAAGTTTAGAGTTTTATCACCGTCATAACGATATCATAGATATTAGATTTAAAAAAAGGAGAACAGTCACTTTTTGATTTTATAGGTAGATTTCACGACATAAAATACTATCGCACCGGTATCGACAAACCCCAGATTGGCTCACGGACATGCTGATGTCACTCTATTTGTTTTTGCTCAGCCATGTTGAGCTTCGTTCAAAGATGCTATGCTCACAAATAACTGGACCATATTTAATCACAACATTCCTTGTTGTCCTTGTTAAATTTTTGTTATTTGTATCGTTGTAACCAATCGGAGATTACCGCCAGCGGAAACTATTGTAGGAAACTATCGTAAATGCATTGAAAGGATCTTTTCTTCTGAAACTGCTTGAAAAAATGTAATAAAATATAAATATATATAGTTATATAGTGGTTTTCTTCGAAGTTTGTGATTTTTTTTTTGCTCTTCTCACACTGCTTAAAAAATTTAAATTCAAATTTATCTGAAAAATCCTTGAACCAGTGCCAAGTTTTGGATTTTTATTGGATTTTCGAAGCTTGGAAAATAACGGGCTTTAGGGGAATCGCTTAAAGATCTACTATGAAACTAAATTATAACCAATACGTCAACACCTTATACAAGATGGCCGTCAATGAGGATCACAGTGTAATATTTGATCCTATTGGAAAAATCACCCCCCCCCCCCAAATAAAAAGAAATGTCCGACAAGTTTACATTTCATCAAAGATTTCTTCCAGTGGGAACATATATGTAGTTTTCATTGAACCCTTTGTGAAACATCCAAGGATCTTTTTCTCTGTAACTATCAAGCAATCGGATTGTTTTTTCAGAACAGGAATTATTAAAAACTCTTAAAACCCCATTTACAAGCACAGTTTAACACACTTGTGTATTTTTACATAGGTATGCAAATTTGCACTATTGTGCAAATACTCCATGTAAACGCAACTGCATACGTGTGTAAACTTAACAAAGGGTGCAAATTTGCCCGAGGTCAGGGGTAAGTGTAAATGTATATTTGCACTTGTGTAAATTTATGTGGTATGTATTTGGGGCATGCAAATGCAAACTTAAAAAAATGCACAAGGTGTAAAATACTGTTTATTTCTATGAAACGGAAGAAAAGGCTCTTGAAACTTCAATAGAACCATGAAACTGACGCACACATAATGAACTATTATCCCTATGAAATTCATACATTTGCACTTCTCTGACGGTTTTGTTTGATTTTGCGTTTTTTTGTTTTTTTTTTTTTTGGTCTGTTATAAGAGAAATTTGAATCTGATTGAAAAATATGTGCAACTTTATGTTTTTTATCATCATTATACAAATTTTCAAGAACTAAAATGAAAACTTTTTATTTTTTTACATGTTTTTCAGCCCTTTTCACTAATACATACCTCATACTTAATGCAGTAAATGCATAGCAAAAAGACTTTTACATACTGGTGTAGTTTTACATACGTGTAAATATACATACTGGTGTAAATCTTGTGCATGCAAATGGGGCTTATATGCATATAAATGCATAGCAAAAGTACTCTTACATACTGGTGTAGTTTTACACAATGTCATGGTGTAAATTTACATACTGGTGTGAATCTTGTGCATATAAATGGGGCATTAAGGTAGATCGTTAGTCTTCCGCCATTTTGAATTTGTTATTTATACTGTTGAGTTATTATCTGCTTTTTAAATATGAACATATTTCTATTTGTTATGAATCAATAAATATAATATCACTGAAGCAAAAAGAAAGGACCTACATTGACATGATTTTATATATACATGTATTTAATTAAGAAGATTGATAATTAAATAGTTCGAAGAGGTTACTGGAAAAAGGGAGATACTCTGATAAAAATATTTTATATAATTAATATACATCACTATGCAAAAATCCCATTTAACAAATTATTTGGAAAACCCCTGTTTTCTTTTTATCTTTGAAAGTACATGTATGCCCAATGAGATAAGATTTGAATAAAATAGAAAAAATCTATGGAATATATTAAGGAAACATTCCTGTGAAATAAAAAAAGCTATGGAAAAATTGTAGTACCTATCTAATAGTATTCTTTTCAAAATGTATCTGCAAATTCATACCTTATTCAAGGTGTCAGCCAGAACGGAACAAAGATTAATGCTGGACCCTATAAAAAGAAACATTTAGGGATTTTATATTATGAGAAAAAAAAAACTGAGTGTGCATATAAAAAAAAACAATATAGAGATAACAATCCTTAGGCCCTATCAAAAATGTGTCTGGCAAGTCCAAACTTATCAAAGACGACTGCCATCGGTGGACATTGCTTGACATTGGACCCATAAGGAAAACATTTAAAGATCTTGTCTGAAATTTCTTTGCCTACTGGACGAAAAATATTGACAAAATCCTATTTTGGTTCATTCAAAAGGATGCCCAGCAGGTTCCAATCTCATTAAAGAAGGCCAGCAGACAGAAAATTAGACCATTTGGTAAACATCGACAGTAGTCCCTAATTGGTCTTGTAAATATATATCTGGCAAATTCACATTTCTACAGAGATGGCTGCAAACGGGGCATAGTCAGCATTATTCCTGTACTTAAACCTCTATATTTATAACTCTGAAGGCCTGCGTCCAAACTGTACATCAAGGCTTATGTTTTTAATATTCCAACATGTCCTAAAGTGCACGTTCTCTTTTTGTATGTAGTTATTTAGAGCAGCTATATTCTAACATCACTTCCATGTTGCATCTACTCCCACAATCTGTTAGCTCCTTTTTTATTTCAAAAAGAATTAACATCGATTGTATCAAAAGACGAAAATACTATCACAAAACTTCTATGCCAGGGATATTTTACCAACAGTTACACATGTATGTTCGCCCTCACGAAACCCTTATCGCACTATCTCTTCAAGCAATGTTTAAGATAAGTAACGATTTTTGATGGTCTATAAACTGGGTGGGAGAAGTAACATGTGCAATGATTTTTTTTATATATTTTGGTCGAGAATAAAATAAATAAATAAAAAAATAAAAAAAACTTTACTAACCGAAATTCTAAGAGATTTTTCAACACTTTTTAAAAATGGTTGTGTGAGGGATAGGAGAACATTATGTTTACCCGCTTAACAGTCATTCCACGAAAATATGTACAATTGCCAAAAAAAAAGTTTTCCGTTTGCTGGTTTTGTTTTCAATGATTTTCGAACGCATTTATGTTATTTTGAAGCGGTTGTTATAGCTTTTAATGAAAAAATATACCAAATCTCAGTTGTTATAGTAAAACATATTATTATATAGATTGCGGTGAAAGATTGAAATTTCTCAGTGAAATAAAAGTGATAATTAACTGTGAAATTATTTTCCATAATTTCACTCTAGGAAGTGACGTCACAATAGACGTTGTCAACGTCGTTGTTAAGTAAACGTCTCAGCGGATTAACATCGAAAACGTAGTTCATGCAATAAATCTTAAAATAAACCATTAAAATTAAGAGAAGAAGATCTATATAATAAAAACAATAACTAATCCTAGATTCTGATTATCGAAAATATTCAACTCATGATCGAAGAACGCTGTAATTCACTCATGCGCTGCACGCATTCGTGAAATACTGCGTTATTCGATCATTCGTTGAATATTTTGCGATGATAAGAATCTCGGATTAGTTATAGTATAAATAACAAATGGCCGTGAAATTCGCATATACAGCGATTTTGGCTTGTCGCTTTTGATTTTTTTTATTTTTCATCTGTGAATATAGAACAGTTGAAGCAGTAGTTATCTTGATATTGCAAATAATTTACACTATACTATCACATTTCTGGAAACACTATGACTTACGCTTGTCAATTATAAGAAACGATTTTAAAATATAAAATGTCTGGTGTCGCTAAGACTGCATTATTGTACGTAACGAGAAACAGAATAGCTATGAAAAACTTTCACTTTTATAAAATACCATTTTAATCGCAAAATTTTCTAATATGATTACACAACTTAAAACAATAGTCATCGGTTACCCTTCCCTTTCCCTTTTTCTTTCCACAATATTTAGAAACGGAGATTTATATATGTCCCCAATAAGACTTTTTTTGTACATAACGGCGGATTTAAATATAAAACTATGCATATGAATCATGACTCTCTGTACACTTGTAAAATCAGGTGCGATGAACTACGAAATAATGCACAGTTTATAGAACTCTACAAAATATTTATAAAATAAGTAAGAATTTTATTGAACGTAACTGATTATTGTACGTAACGGTAATAAATTGCACGTTACAAAGTCATTACGGAACTGTTTTCGTTATATTTTCGAACAACAGCATTGGAATTCATAGTTTTGTCTGCTTTTCCTTTCTTGATTGACTGTCCTAATGACTCTATGTTGAAGAATAACTCATAAAAAGGGTAACTCAAACCGTCATCTTTTGCATATAAAATAATTACGGAGCCAAATAAAAGGACATATTTAGGAATCTTATTGTTTCGAAAACATGTCAAGGTCGTCTTATGATGTGTTGGAATACCAATACCTTGCTTTGTAAGATGTAAAAAAATTAGAATATATTCCACAACATGTTTACGTTACGTACAATAACTTTTTTAACAGAAATTTATGGTACCAATTATGGATGGCCAAATTGTTATTTGATTGCTAATCAATACATAATGTACTTGTGTGCAAATTCCTTTGTTTATGATGTGTATCGACCCCTGTTTGAATATAACCTGGATTTCGGGGAGGGAAGAGGGGGTCTCTCATCACGATTTTTCGATTTAAAGTAGCAAATCCAGAATCCCCAAACATATTTTGCGAAAAGTCCCAATCCCGATATATTTCTTCGAAAATTTTGAACGTTCAAATTTAGAATTAAGAAATAAAACATGGCCGCCATACTATATTGTCATTATAACATGGGCTTGAGTTGTTTTTGCAAATATTTTATCCCGAGCGTTAGCGAGGGGTAAAATATGCAAAAACAACAAAAGCCCATGTTATAATGACAATATAGTATTTGGCGGGTATGATTTATTTCGATTCTAATATGGAAATTTCACCCATTTTATATCCAGAGCGAGCAGCGACTATCTAATGGTTCCGTAACATTTTGATTTTGATAAACAAACTCGCTGACAAAAAACTTTCCACAAATACAATAAAAACTTACTTTTGTTTGATTTAATCGATATTTAAACTGTAGAGAATGCCTCAAGTCCTCTTAATCTCTATTCCAACTTTCCAACCAACGCTGCTTACGAACCGGACATTACGATTTTATTTGTGACGTCACAAGCAAGAAAATTAAAGTTTGTCCCGAACATTGCCTTTTCAAGAAGTAAAAAATTCCATAATGAATTTTGAAAACAAATCTAATTAAAAATGTGTTAGTTGTTGGTAGATTTTGACAATTAAAATGAAAAATAGATTCAAAATATGCAACAGAAAATATGCATCTTTTGCGCATGTGCTAAGAGTGTTATATTGGTATTATAACACGACTCTATTTACAAAGCTAATACAGGAAGCCATATTAGAATGTCTCACTATTTTATAACGCCAAGTTTTCTTACATTCGACTTGATGAGTGCCCTGTGTTTGTCTATATGTTGTAGTTGTCCACTAGCTTAAGACACTAGTGCTTTTGTCGGGCAAAGGATGACAGTGATTGTAAGAGCACTTTGCCAGTTTAATTGATGTTTGTTGACAATCCCGCACCCATGACCAAGAAAGACATGGATGTAGCGTTGCTCGACAATTAGCAAAGAATTCCGCTTAAACCGGTGCTAGGGGCCTTCTTGAACTTACTATGAGGTATGAGCAATGCTCATTGTTGAATGCCTCATGGTGACTTCAAGATGAAGAACAACAATAAAAGCGTTGTTCCTTTGCTTGTTTTTTACCATCTATTTGTAGAGACTTTGTCTCATGTGCATTTACTCCATATCCTTTTATTCACCATTTACGGCTGGAGTTTGTCTCTCCTGCAGTGTGGAGTCCGTAAAACGATTCCCCGTGCGAGAGATGTATGCTCTCTATATTTTCAGTTATGGTGTACTTGTGCGTGAGAGAATTTCTCATATTATGGATATACTATTGATACTTTCAAATTTTGGCAATTATTTTTGTAATTTTCGAAATGTAATTCAGACCACCTGTTTTAAGTGCCCACATCTCACTATTTTATAACGCCAAGTTTTCTTACATTCGACTTGATGAGTGCCCTGTGTTTGTCTATATGTTGTAGTTGTCCACTAGCTTAAGACACTAGTGCTTTTGTCGGGCAAAGGATGACAGTGATTGTAAGAGCACTTTGCCAGTTTAATTGATGTTTGTTGACAATCCCGCACCCATGACCAAGAAAGACATGGATGTAGCGTTGCTCGACAATTAGCAAAGAATTCCGCTTAAACCGGTGCTAGGGGCCGTCTTGAACTTACTATGAGGTATGAGCAAAGCTCATTGTTGAAGGCCTCATGGTGACTTCAAGATGAAGAACAACAATAAAAGCGTTGTTCCTTTGCTTGTTTTTTACCATGTATTTGTAGAGACTTTGTCTCATGTGCATTTACTCCATATCCTTTTATTCACCATTTACGACTGGAGTTTGTCTCTCCTGCAGTGTGGAGTCCGTAAAACGATTCCCCGTGCGAGAGATGTATGCTCTCTATATTTTTCAGTTATGGTGTACTTGTGCGTGAGAGAATTTCTCATATGGATATACTATTGATACTTTCAAATTTTGGCA
>MJUU01052309.1:52219-62845 GCA_002080025.1 Modiolus philippinarum
GAAGCGTTAATGCACGAAGAGTGTTTTTCAGGGTAATTGACGAGATATTTAGTCTCCGAATTGATGGTACAACTATAAGCAGTGGTAGTAAAGCGGAAGGTCTCGATATGAACGGAAGTGACATAGACATGATGATAATATTGGACGTTCTCCCGGTATTTCACGATAAAGCAGAAGTAAATAATGCCATAGGGTTCATTACTCATTTTGAACATTCACCTCCAGGATTTGTGACACTTACCGGCGTGTCCGGATATAACCATTCGCTCATCTTTACACAGACGGAATATGGAGCAGTATTATCAAATGAAAAATTTAAGACTTTCTTTTTAAGGTGCCAACAAAGGCCACTTGAAGATCTCATTGACTTTCATGGACCCTGTATAGGTCCTAAAAGTGTAGACCTTGACATGGCGTATTGCTTGAGAAGTGCAACATGGCCAAAGTGCGCACAAAAATGGTTTCAAAGAGCAAAAAACGCAACATGGCCGTCATCTCACGTACAATCAAAAATGGCTGACTCAGGGTTGCTTTATGTACCGATAGGGAGCAAATTTGGCTCAAGCGAAAGTAACCCTTTAAATTGGAGGATATCATTTTCAATGCAAGAAAAACTTCTTATATATTCATTCTCTCATACTCAGCTTCTCTGCTATGCCATGCTAAAAATCGTACTCAAAGAAATTCTAGAAAAAGAAAAAGAAACAAAGCAGTTACTTTGCTCTTACTTTATGAAAACAGCCATGTTTTGGATATCTGAAGAATGTTGTATCTCTAAATGGAGACCAGAGGGTCTTTTCTCCTGTTACCTTGCTTGTCTCGAAAGGCTTATTTACTGGACTAAGTTAGGATATTGTCCAAATTACTTCATGCCAGAACACAATATGTTTGAAGGCAAAATATATGGTACTAGTCAGAAAGTCCTCTTGTCATCTTTGGAAAGATTATTGTCCCTCGGACAGAATATAATTTTTCAGTCCGCCACGCTAGCACAATTGAATGAGACAAATGTGGGACATTTTTCGCCAAACGAAGATACTGACAGAGCTATATATCCTCTTCTTCATATTCATTTCAAATTTGTCACTTTGAGCCTTCCGCCATATCGATATCTACCTTTACTTTTGACAATAATAAACAAGGCTAATAAAAAGGGGCTTGAAAAGTCGTTATATTATCGATGGCTTACTTTTTTCAGTCTAGAGATACTGATGGAAATACCATGTGTACCTCAAAGTAACAACAAACTGTTTTATCAGAATTACAAAACGTGTCGATTTTACTGTTTGATAGGAACAAATACAGACGTTGTTTCTGGTTGGTCGTGGCTAGCTGCATTTTTCTATCAGCACAGGGACCATGAAACCGCACTGTACATCATAAACAATATTCTCGACGAATGCACACCGGATAGAATCTTTATTAGTGATACAGACTATTTTGAATATGCTCATAGGCCAGACCTAGCCGATGCTAACCTTTCATTCCTCAAAAGACACAAGCTGTCTTGCATTTATCAATTATACAAAGTTCCTAGGTTTAATACATTATTTTCCTACTCAGATCTGAGTGTTGCAAATTTTGAACAAGGAATTCTAGCACCACCGATAGTATTTGTTCACTTTTTAAGAGTAATGTGCTACCATCGTTTAGGAAACATGTATGAACGGAACAGATGCTTTAGGGATTTGGAGTCGACTATCGAAGAAGATTTCTTTATTGGTAACACTGAATTACGTATGTTTGCTTACATGAACCTGTCCAGAGCTTTTCAACTTACAAATGACATTGCAAGAGCCGAAGAAGCACTAGACAATGGTTTATCTGAAATGATGAAACTACCAACATATGTAGAGATCTATCGTTCTTATTTTGACTTTTAATGACAGCACTACTGTGTAGATCTTCAGCTTTGCTTCTAATAGTGTTTAATTTCTTAATGTGATGCAAAGCCATCCTTCAGGAAGCTGTGCAGTGGATAAAGATATAGGCTTTTAAATGGTAGATATTACTCTATTTAGTCAACCTGACTGGTCTCGGGTCAATTATGTCGGGATTATTCGTTTTAAACTTACCTACAAGACAGAGAAAATTAAACCACGCCCAACCTGTACAATAAATTTGAGCAATACATTACCGTGATTAAGAATATTTCAATGCAAAGACAGATTTCACAAAATCTTTTAAAAATAGTTTTTATTTATCAGAAATGTAAATTCAAAAGAGCATGTGATTTTGGAAATTTGTCGATGATAATATTTCTGTAATGGAAAAAGAAAAAAAGCTGTTGTAAGATATTCATCAAGAGAAAGGCAAAGTAAATTATCCTGATATTGGAGGATTGAGAGTCTTATTAGAGGTGGGACACGGAAAAGGTAGTAGTGATCTTAAAAAAAACGGTAGTACAATATCGAAAGAACAAGGGAAGTGATGTACACAAAAATCAAAGTCCAAAGACATGGGGAAACGGCAACAGAGAAAAACAAAGTCAAAAACAAGGACATGAGACAGCCACAATGCACGGAAATAAAAAGACGACATGAAGATCTAAGGCACTCATAGTGTGAATTCTCATGAAAACCAGGAGTGACATCAGGTGCTCCAGAAGTGATCTAAGTGACTAGCTTCTTATCTTCAAAGGTTTAAACCACTATATTGCAGTTTATAAAGGCTTTGCAGATAGTCTTTTCGACATCTTGTATCTCTTCAAGGCAGCATTTAGAAGACCAACATTATGTTAAGCACACATATGGCCTATAAGTAACGTCGATAACTGTTCGGGAAATATAGCGATACTTCAAATCTTTCTTTTAGTTTCTATTATTTTTTAATGTTGTAACGTTTTAAAAAATTCCCCTATTTTAAGCCAACACCTCGGGACTAAACAACTAGTCTGGGGTACCCTTTTACCAGTTGTGCCATTTTTTCTTCGTATCTTCATTGGATGAAAAATTACTTACAGTCTACATAACTGATGACAATATTTCAATAAATTTGGAAGAAACGATATATCAAAAACGACAAGTAAAATCGTTAGATAGATTTTCAGTGAACGCATTGGCTAAGAAAAATAAGATACACATAAAATCTTGAAATATAAATTAAAATGATACCATGTATTTATTTTCAGCTGTTTTTAGTTTTGGGATTTTTTAAATACCAATTCATGATGCTGTATATTTTTGTTAATAACCTTGTTAAGACATCATCGGACAAAACAAAGGTTAATATGTTTGCAAAAAAGGGTTTCAAAATTAGCAAAATGAATAAAATAGCAATTCTTTAACGCAAAGATCATGCATTTTTGTGCACTGAATCTGATAATTACGAAATAACTTATGGTTTTTAGGGTTTGTTTTTCAACATTTTTAAGAACTCTTTTTTTTTAATTTGTGAGATATTTATATTGAATGCTCATTACAATCTGTAAATAAACAAGTGTGATTTTTATATGAACTGAAAACTTTATGTTTATTTGTAATATATTTGATTAATAATTAAAAACTACATAATGGAATTTCCTGTTTGTTGAAAAACAGAAACACTTCCCTTTTTTTTTATTAAATGAGTCATATTATTGGAAACTTTGCGTTAAATTTTATTAATAAATTATGGTTTACTTATAAAATTTTTGTGACATTATTGGTGAATCTTACAATTTTTCTGGAATCTCGAAAACTCCATGTATATAGACCATTACAGAAATCTTTTGACTTTATGCTTGAAATACTAAACAGTGGTATTAAGGAGATTAATATCATAGGCGTATACGTACTGGATTTGCCATATAACATACCAGATCGAGCTGATCTGTTCCAAGCTGCTTTACATCATATATTTCGTTACACCTCTAGGTTAAACCTACGTATCATCCAATTATTGAAACCTATATTTTTATATAGGCGTTGAAATATAGCTTCGATAGTCAGGGAAACAAGGCGCTGAACAAAGTGCAGATTGCGTTGCCATATATTTTACAACAGCGAAGGCTCGAGTCCCTGAAAAAAACTACCGAAACTGTACCCTTTTAAAAAAATCTACAGATCATACTTTGTTCGGCTGATTTATTTTTGTATTTTTATACGAATATAATATTATAATATGGAATAGTATTACTCATTGGAAAGGTAAAATATGGAAAAATGTCACAACTCGAACACAAGAGTGTAAATAAAACAACTTTGTGTTACTACGTTCCCTGTTGAAATACATTCAATCCTCCTTGCTTATATATGATATTTCTTAGCAGTTGATCAGCCCTGAGATTTTTATATATCGCACGTTTGTTAAAACCCTAAGATGAAACTTTGAGAAGGCATCATCCTGTCATCGAATACTATATCTTATATATATATAACCTAGATAGCCGAGTTATCTAGGGCGTTTGGTGAAGTGTAGATAGTTATAAACAGCGAAGGTTCGAGTCAGGAGACAGAATTGCAAAACGTGCGCTTCTACAAAATTACAGTATTATTATTCTAATGATTTTAGGCGTATTTATGGAGAATTTAACAAGCCAAATATAAGGTCTCACGATATTATCGAATGGACAGGTATTATTATATGTAAGGCAGTCACATAAACTGTACTTCAGACTGCCATTTAGAAATATCAACATTTGTATGTATTCCCTATCAAAAATACTGAGGCCTCTCTACTATATGCTTTGCTTCAGCGGAGCCGATCTCCACTTAGCTCCTTTACGTAATGGACATCGTTACCGCCATAAATTTAACATACCATTATGCATTACCCTGTTCTCGAAAGCTATAGTTGTATATAGCCTTGATGAACGAGTGGTGTAAGGTGCTGGACGAAGTGCAGGTGGTGTTGCAATAAATGTCATGACAGCGAGTCGAAGGTTCGAGTCACAAGAAGGGAAGTGCCAAAGTGTGCTAATACAGATTTACAGATCTAATACTGTTAGGCTGATTTTTGTGGTATGATCTTTGAAACATGCGGGAACATATTTCCAATACAACTTCACCGATAGACTAAACGTAAAGCTACTGTATCAGAGGTATCCTGAAGAACGCTTTCACCGATAGACTAAACGTTGGAGAAGGCATTGATAAGTTGTATAACTTGTGCCTAATCCTTCTGTCTTTGACAATAAAATAAGTTTAAATCAATCAGACTAAACGTAAAGCTACTGTATCAGAGGTATCCTGAATAACGCTTGAAATAATTAACAAGATACCGAAGTTACTGTGAATTTAATTTCTGCATATGCACATTTCGACAACTTATGTCTCTTCAGTGAAGATCGAGTCAAAACATTTGTAAATCAATAGACCGAAATATATGTAAAAAATGATAGAGAACAAATTACCACAAGAATCAGCTAGTTTTTTTCCAAATAAAATCGGTTTTCGAACCAGCAACGAAGTACTGCCTACTGGGTTGGTGAATACCCTCGGGGACTAACAGTCTACCAGCAGTGGCATCGGCCCAGTGGTAATAAATAAGATACCGATGTTACTGTGAATTTAATTTCTGCATATGTACATTTCGACAACTTATGTCTCTTCAGTGCAGATCAAATCAAAACATTTGGAAATCCATAAACCGAAATATATGTAAAACCTCATAGAGAACAAATTACCAAAAAGAATAAAAAAAAAAACAAAAAAAAAAANAGAACTATGCATGAAGGAGATACTCCTTAGGTTTAGCAATTTTTCTTTTTTTTTTAATTTAAATATTGCAAGTTTTTCAATAAAATATGTTTTCGAACCAGCACCGAAGTACTGTTGAATACACTCGGGGAATAACAGTCCAGCAGCAGTGGCATCGGCCCAGTGGTAATAGACAACAAAATACCGATGTTACTGTGAATTTAATTTCTGCATATGCACATTTCGACAATTAACGTCACTTATGAAACTGACGCTTTACAAAGGGTTGTCATTGTGTCATAACTGGTATCAGTAGAATGTGGCAGTCTCGCGAAGTGTGACAAACTCGTTACTCGATACGGAACTATATCTTCTAATTTTAATGACCAGACCTCCCCTTTTTCTAGCTTTAACCTTTCCTTGTAAACATAAACTTGTAAACATGACTTCATGAAAAAACTACAGAATGGAACTGTACCAAACAGTGGTAAACTTATTTCTATTTTCAATGATAATAGCAGGTACAGTTGCCGATATCCTTACTATTGACAAACCCAGTTAATAGCTTATGTCGACATCATTTACCCACCACAACTGAAACTAAATGATTCTAAATACTGCCCTTTTCTGGATCTAAGTATCATCATTGACTCTGGTAAAATAAAAACTAAAATTTATGATAAAAGGGATTGATTTTACTTCTAATAATTTCTCCTTTCTTGACGGCGACGTTCCCTTAGCTCCATCCAACGGGGTGTATATATCTAAACTTGTACGATTTGCTCGCATTTGTTCTACCCTTGACGATTTTAATGAGCGTAACCTTACTCTCACATCCAAACTTTTACAACTAGGTTACGGACTTTATAAATTATTAAATACTTTTAAGAAGTTTTACAGAAGATATGAACATATAAAGTGACTAGCAAACAGCTAATTACAAAGGGCATTTCTCATCCCCGATTTTATGGAAATTTTGTTACAAAATGCCAGAAACTAATAGTTAATCCAGAAAAAATGGTACGTAACTTAATTCTTTACGTAATAGTGGATATCGACGAGATATTCTGAACAAATCAATTAAATTGGCTTTGCATTCCGGTGACCTGAAGACTTTACATATATACTGGCCTCTCACTGATATTGCGGATGTCTACTGAAATACATGATGACTATTTACCAATATCTTCGGGGAGTTTTGAGCTTGATTTTTCTTCCGTAGTACGACAATGTTTTACCAGCAGACTAGGTTCCTTGAGCCAGCCGGCAGTTTAGCGGAGAACACTCTTTGACCCATCTTTCTAAATTACGTTTTGTCATATGATCTTCCTTTCCAAGATAGTGGTCATTGAATTAGTAGTTTACCTGTATTTGGTTTTATTCGCATGTTTATTATACTATAGGGAAACGGGGTAGAAAAAGGGGAGGTTTGGATACCCATAAACCGGTTTAACCCTACCACTGGCTTTTGCTAATGCCGGTACCAAGTCCGGCTATCCCGAGTTCCTATCGTTGTTTATGTTTGTCTCTTGTCTTCATTGTTTTCTAGTGCGGTTCGCTTGTAGGTTGTGGCATGTGATTGTAGTTCTGCCATTGTAGGTGTTTACTGTTTTCCTGTTTTTGTAGAATCATTAATCACATGAGGATGTATAACAAGAAAACGCTAACCCTGTCGATTCATCAGTTCTGACTTCTTATCAAGTTAACTTGAACAGGTTATTTACAAAAATTGTCTTTCGAAACGGTTTTTGTTATTCAATATCGATTTGCCATGCTTCTCTAATTTGTATTTATTATTAACAAAATAAATATAATATCAGAACTGAGGGAAATAACTGCTTCAACCACTCCTTGACTCATCTTTCAAAATGACGTTCCGTCTAGATCTTATTCATACTTTTCAAGATAGTGATCTTGAAGTTAGAAGTTTACCTGTACATGTATTGGGTTTTATAATACAAAATGGAAACAGGATAGAAAAAACATGAAGTTTGTGTACCCATTAACCAGTTTAAGCCTAACGCTAGCTTTTGCTAGTGCCGGATCCACAGTTACTTTACGTTTGTCTTTTCATTGCCGTTTTCTGGTGTAGTTTCCATGTGGATGGTGACATTTACTTGCGATTTCCGGCCATTATAGGTGTTTCCTGTTATATATTGTCTTCGAGTCCCTAAATATACATGTAGATGTAGTAAGAATTTCATACCAGCATAAAACCAACCTTTTTATTTCAAACCTACAGCAATTTTTATTATATTCAGAAAAAATGAAACTATAGTGATGTTGTCCTCGGCATTTTCCCTAGATTTTTAATTATTTATCCTACTTTTGTGCCTGTGTGGTTCTAATACCTATTATGTCTGACCATCTTTATGCCTCGGACAGAGTATGTTCCCTGTATAATCCGGTTTCCTATATGCTTAGTTATCTGTTTTCTTGCATTACAATTGCAGAAACAGTACATTATTTGAATATCAGTGCCTTGTAAACTACATTTTTGACCGTCAAAATTACGATTGATGCCTTGGCATAATTAAATAATGTCGTTGTTTTTGCTAAATGTTCTATTTATTGTAAACGATTGTACCACATTTTTGTAACAAACAACTGACAGGCATCAGGCACCAAACAACGGCAGTAGAATACCGAAGGAACAAAGCACAAGATTACACAAATCAAAGTGCAGAGACAAGGCAAAAGCAAGAACACCAAAAGACGGAAGACCAAAGACACCACATGCCTACAAAACGCACGAACATTACATATACAACACAAAAAACTAAAGCAATAACAGTGTGAACTCTCAATAAACAAGAGTTACATCAGGTGCCCCGGAAGGGCAAGCATGTCCTGCTCTGTGCACAGCACCCGTCACACTGTCAGTGGGTCAATCCAGGGTAAAGTCGAAACCGGTAATGTCAAATCAGGGAAGACGCGAATCTACAAATGTAGCTGAAAACGTCAGTTTTTATTTGTGACACTGACATTTCATATCTATCTGTGATGTCGTGGTGACGGCCATAGAATCTCTGAAGGGACGAAAGTAACAAAGGCGGAACATATCCCTGACTCAGCAGTTTTTGTGACAGTGCTTTTGCTCTTTCCACAAAGTCACTGTATGTACCACACGCTCTACAGAGAATCCATAATGTCAAAATTGTATTTTCAAGTGGATCCATAGAAACGGTAGTGTTAAAAACAAGATATAGCATTTCTCCTATATTTTTTTTTTTTGGTTATTTACTTAATGGATTTAACTTTGGTCTTGTACTTACTTGAAATGCCTTATTTTTTCTATATTATTAGTCCCGTTCAAAAAAGAACATTAAATATTTTAGAGATCAGTAACTGGTTAAAGAAGGAAGATTTACCCGGTGTCAGTTATTTATTTGAATAACCTTTGATTTACGTTCGTGATGTGTGTAAAATAAGTAAACCGTGAAACTATTAACATATTGCCCATAAATGTCAAGGAAACAACATCCCAGGTTTAAACGACCCCCCACCAAAAAAAAAAAAAAAACGTCTAGGGGTCATCATACGGTCTTCAACACAGTGAGGAACCTCACAACATATAGCAAACCCTAAAAGGCAACCATAAAAGGGGGTAACAAGTGAAAAAAATCAATGGAAAAAACCAAAGTTGCTAAAGCAGCTTAAAACATAAGGTGAAAAATACCACGTGACACGAACTGGAGGTTGATAATTTTTTACCGAGTGTTTAAATCATTTTAATACCTTGCTGAATGCTCAGTGACCCCATCGTGAAAGAACAAAAATAACAAATATAGATAACAAATAATTAAAAAATGTCTCTGGTTGGCTTCTATATTCTCGCTCAGTGGGTAAACATTGATCGGAGTGAGTGCTTATTTTTAAGATCGCCATTCCGCGATCTCTACGCGGGGTGTTAATTCATGACATGAACATTCGTTGCTTATATTATAACACGTTGCTAGGGATGGGCGAGACTAACGACAGATTAATTGATAAAGCAAGAAATTTGCCAAGAGTATTAAAATAATGATCAGTTACTATCAAGCCGTCACATGCGGATTAATATGCATTTTTAAAGTGATATAATATTGCCTTCTTGTTTATTTTGATTTCAAAGTATTTATCATAACACAATTTAAGCAAGTAAGAAATTTTATACAAAAGTTTTGAAAAAAGAAATAGACTTTGCTTTAGTTTGAAACCAGGAAACAGAAATTGAAAAATAATCAATCGCAAGATCAAAATTACAGCAATTAACCATTTGTCTAATAACTCATTTATTAGTAACGTTGAGTGGGTTATACGTCAGGTGCTCTAAATACCAATTATATCATTGTTATGAAAAGAGCCGTTACAAATAAGCAACGGTAACTTTCTTTGACAAAAACGGCAATGAATGATTAACCTGTAAGTTTGTTGACCATTTTTTAAATTGTGCTTATATATAAAATTTGAAAGAAACAACTATTTTCATGCAGAGGTTTTGATATTAAGCAATACCATTCAGTGGCTGAACACATGAGATTACAACAAACTGTGAGTAACTGTACAAGTAATATTATAAACATCATTTATGTTAGTTCGCTATCATAAGTCGTATCTTTATCCCCGCACTTTCGAAGAAAGTTCGGGGATAATGTAATACCCTCCGTCTGTCCGTCCGTCCGTCCGTCACACTTTTCTTGTGACTCAAACTCCTCCTACATTTTTGGATTTAGGGATTTAATTTTGTTGTAGAATTGTTGCATATAGTGTGCAGATGCGCAATAAGCTTTCGGATTTTCGATATTGGTCTTGGTGCAAACAAGAGGCCCCATGATGTCAATTTTTACACATGTGGCATGTGACACAAACTCCTCCTACATTTATGGATTTAGGGATTTAATTTTGTTATAGAATTGTTGCATATAGTCTGTAGATGCGCAATAAGCTTTCGGATTTTTGATATTGGTCTTGGTGCAAACAAGAGGCCCCATGATGTCAATTTAAACAAAGACCAAAAGATGTGGAT
>MJUU01052309.1:63076-75201 GCA_002080025.1 Modiolus philippinarum
CAGAAAACTCCTGTTCAGCAGAATCAGGAACTTGATCAAAAGAAGGCTTGTCTGTCACAATAGGATTTCTTTGAACTTTATCCCCAGCTAAATCATTACCAAGAAGAAGTTGAACACCTTCAAAGGGCAATGATGACTTGATACCTAAGGTCACAGGTCCAGAAACAATATCCGAAAGCAAATAAACATTATGGAGAGGAATAGCAGTATAACAACTAGAGTCTACCCCTTTAATAAGAACATTTCTACCAGTACTAGAAATATCATCAAACGGCAGGGTTTCCGCCAACAAAAGAGACTGAGAGGCTCCAGTATCTCTTAGAATTCGAATAGAGGTAGAATTACAAAAGTCACTCGAAAGTGACACAAAACCATCACTAATAAATGGTTCAAAAATCTCCATAATGGAACTAGATGGGGATTTGACCTCGACCTTACTAACAGGATCAGAAACAGACTTCACCTCAGAAAAAGAACTATGCACATCTGAATCAAAATGAGGCAAACATTGTGACGACTCAACAAAACCACTGAGTTTGACTTCACTTTCCTTCCTTTGCTTTAACCTTTAACAGTCAGATATCAA
This sequence comes from Modiolus philippinarum, assembly GCA_002080025.1. NCBI lineage: Eukaryota > Metazoa > Mollusca > Bivalvia > Mytilida > Modiolidae > Modiolus > Modiolus philippinarum. The sequence continues at coordinate 63,663 of MJUU01052309.1, forward strand.
ATGGCCTTCCCTCTAACAATAATTACAGGAAATCGACTTGAATGGTCTCTGTGACTTGGAGGGAGGATAGGATTTGGACGAGCTATTTACTGGACGTTGCCTACTATTTACATCATTTGAAGGTTTGGGTGAAAATTTGTGGAATTATTTTGATTTCTGAAAAATATCTGTGGTTTATTAAAAAATTGTGTTTTATGTGTAAGTGAAAAATCATCAGCTAAACGTGCAGCAATTTCAAAAGTTTCAGCTTTTTTTTCATCCATAAAAGTTTAAATGTCAGTACTAATACATCTTTTAAATTTTCAATTAAAAAAGCTGACGTAATTTCTCATGATTGTTATTTATTTTCTTTGATGAACACCAACGATCAAATAGTTGCTCTTTTGTTCTAGCAAACTCTACATAAGTTTGGTCACTTTGTTTTTCTGCATTCCTAAATTTTTGCCGGTAAGCTTCAGGGACCTGTTCATAAGCTTTAAGAATTAACTCTTTTACAGTGTCATAATCTGAAGCCTGTTCTACCGATAACTGTGTGTAAATTTCCCTAGCCTTACCAATTAATACACTTTGTAATAACATTGACCAATTATGTCTTGGCCACTTTAAATTCTGAGCTATTTTCTCAAAATGCAGAAAATATTTGTCTACATCCTTTTCTTGAAAAGGGGGGACCAACCTAATGTTTTTAGCAACATCAATTGTCTGAGAATTCTGAGAAAGGTGCTGATTCTTTACAGCTAATTCCAATTTTTTCATTTCTAATTGAAAATTTAGCCCTCTTTCTTTTTCCTGCTGTTCAATTTCTTATTTTCTTTCTCTTTCATGTCTCTCTATTTCTAATTTTTTTATTTCTAATTACTTCTGAATTTCTAATTTTTTAATCTCCAAATCAAGAGTTTGAATGCTAAAAGTCTCCAAAACAGATTTATCAAAATAATCTTCTTCAACCAAATAATTTGCAATCACATTTTGAACTTCAAATTTTCTCATTCCAGATTTGACATTCAATTTCAAATGTTTTCCTAAGATAATTAATTCATCTTTTTTAAGCTTCTCAAAATTCTCCACCTGACACGTAGACATGAATTGTTCTGGATCAAATGACATCTTGAAAAAAATTTTATTGCTGACTTTTAAAAATTTTCTATTTGACAAAAATATAAAAATTGATTTTTTAAACAATTTCGAAGATCCCGGACGAGCCCCCAATTTCTGTTATGTGGCAGAAACGACCAATGAATTATTGTAAATTGTAAAGTCAGCAGAGATAAAACAAAATTGGCTCAAAATTAACTTTTAATTAAATGAAAAAATAATAATTTTACAAATTAATACAATATATGACTTATCTGACAATAATGAAGTCCAAGTAATAATCCAAATGAATAGTTCACTTAATTCCACCAATAAATGTCCAAATGAATATTCCTAATATAATCCTCACTAAATAGATTCACAATAATTGATGTCGATTTCCAATTCAAAAGATGTGCGTAATAATCCTGAATAAACCGATTAATCCTGTATAAACTTTTTAAACTGACTGACTTAACCCTTTTCAGCTACCTTATATAAATACATTTATACTTTCCAGAAAATTCTATCCACAAGATACGACTGGAACATTCTAATCAACTGACAATCACATGACTAGAATGATTATCGAAGGAAAACCTCTAGAAAATTCTATGTGTTAAATATTAAATTTGAATTCTAGAAATTTCTATATGTTCTAAGGTGTAATAACCTTGACCATTGTTTATTGTAAACAAGTTACATAACTAGGCCAAACAAATTACATAATATTAAGGCCATACAAAATAAAAACAATGAATAAAATGCATTATAGAATATTTACAACATTTAATTACCTATAACAAAAGTATTGATCATAACACAATTTAAGCAAGTAAGAAATTTTATTGAAAAGCTTGACCTAAAAACGGCATTTCGTTTAATTTTTAATAGCCTTTTTAAAGATTTACCTGATTATTTCATCTACAAAAGTGTTGAAAAAAGAAATAGAATTTGTTTTAGTTTGAAACCAGGAAACAGAAATTGAAAAATAATCAATCGCAAGATTTAAATTACAGCAATTAGCCATTTGTCTAATAACTCATTTATTAGTAACGTTGAGTGGGTTTATATGGGTGCTCTAAATACCCATTATATCAATGTTATGAAAAGAGCCATTACAAATAAGCAACGGTAACTGTTTTGACAAAAACGGCAATGAATGATTAACCTGTAAGTTTGTTGACCATTTTTGGAATTGTGCTTATATATAAAATTTGATAGAAACGACTATTTTCATGCAGAGGTTTTGATATTAAGCAATACCATTTAATGGCTGAACATATGAGATTACAACAAACTGTGAGTAACTGTACAAGTAATATTATAAACATCATTTATGTTAGTTCGCTATCATTAGTCGTATCTTTTTTTCTTGTTATTCGTGCTTTGAGACTTCTAGTTATACAAGTGAAAGAAACCAGACATTTTCTTAAATCTTGCAATATTTAAAGTTTTAAAATTTGATAAAAAGAAGGGGTATCTCCATGGGTGAGGCTATACCCTTAGCTGATTGCAGCGTCACTTCCAATCCCATTTGGTTTTTTGTGCTCTTTTAGCCTTTTCAACGTTTTTTTTTCATTTCTTGTCTTCCAAATGTTCACAAAAATTGTCAAAATATCCATCTATAGACCTGAACTGCAATTCCAGTATTCTGTTAATTTACTAATGTTTCTATTCGTGGCTTCTATTTGGTGTTGTTGTTTTATTTGAATTTTTTACTTTATGTTCTTGAATTTTATTGCTCTATCGATATATTCTCTGATTCGGTTAGCAAAAAATAAAAGGCAGAAAGAATATTTGTTTAACACCATTTTCGTCATTATTTGAGCTAAATATATATTAAGCCTTTAATACCCTTTTGAAAATGACAGTACATAAAACAATTGCTCTCAATAATTTATCAATTTTGCAATTAAAAAAAAAAAATAAAAAATAAAAATCAGATGTATCGCCATGAGAAATAATTTCTATTAAAGATCTATTTCAAGCATTTCAGACAATTTACCTTTTGTAAATGCCTTTAACTGAAATGTTTCATCGTTGTTTGTCATTCTTCTAAAATTAAAGTCAGCGAATTTATCTAAGTTGAAAAATAGATATGGTGTCCGCTTGACAACTTGAAAAGGGAATAATAAATGCAAAATCATTTCCGTTGAATCATGATTTGATGAGGTTATGTATGGAAGGAGGTTAGACAGAAACATACAAAGGGAACCCAATTACTACCGTATTGGGTTGCGTTCTTCCGACATTAGAGTTGCCAAGATGTATAAAGCAACATTTCTTTTTTTAATGTAACATTATCATTGGACATTTTGTCAGATCAATCGCTATTCGCACGTTTAGTAAATTTTGAGTCGCGATAACAAAACTACATTAAATTTTGTAGTCCCTCCTGATCACATTAAGTGGGAGTCTAAATTGTCTGCCCCATTGCGTTTCCTTTTCAACAAGATTGATAATATTAATTACCTGATAAAATGGAATGATTTTAGTGAATTTAAAATTTATTCCAAATAAATCAACTGAATTAAGGACGTAAACTTGTAGTATGGGAAATAAGTCTGTTTTGTTTTTTAATTGTAAAAAAAATAGATGTACCATTTTCTTTGATAAAAACAAAACAGAAACTACGCAATATTTTTTATACAGCAAATAAAGTAATTTTCTGAGGAAAATAACTCAGTAGTCAGTACAAAAACGGGAACAGCTGACAAATTACTGCCTTATTAACATACAGGTACTGTAAACCGGAAAATATTTGCACCGTCTTTATTTCGCGATGAATTGACAGGATTTTAGTTCGCACAGTTTTTAATTTGCTCTGCCAAATTTGTTTATAATTGACTTCAAAAATAGACAAGTATATTCGCGTCTTTTTATTTTCGCGCATCATTCCAAACGCAAAAATCGCGATAAAAAAAACTGTCGCAAAAAATTTCCCGGTTTACAGTACATGTAATATCTTAAGTCAAATTTAATATTTGACAGTGTTGCATAGTGTAAGAATCATTTTTTTGCTCACACAGAATACATTTGCCAGTTGTATGGATGACGCAGAGAAAAAAGATTTTTCCACCAAACTGCATGACTATCTATGTGAAGTAATTGGATCTGAAAGAAAAGTTCAGGCAAGAAGAATATTTTTCCGTGTAATGGATGACATATTTAGTCGAAGAAAACTTATCAGATTTTTAAGCAGCGGAAGTAAAGCAGAGGGTCTTGATATGACCGGAAGTGATTTAGATCTAATGTCGGTATACGACATGTTTCCAGTAGTTCACGATGGATCTGCAGTAGATACATTTTGGGGATTTTTAACAGATTTTAAAAATGCATCACCTGGATTCGTTTTACTAACCGGAGTGCAGGGACATGTTTTGGAATTTCTTTTTACGTATACTGAATTCGGAGCGGTATTATCAAACACAAAATTTAAGCACTTTTTGTTGAAATTTATGCAAAAGATAAATAATGAATCTATTGGAATCCACGGACCATGTATAACTCAAATATTTAACGGTATTGACATCGCATTTTGTTTGAGAAGTGAAAGTTGGCAAAACATAGCTCAGAAATGGTTTGCAAGGGCAAAAAACTCAAATTGGCCTTCTTCGTATGTAATATCACAAATGGCTGATACAGGATTGCTATATGTACCAACAGGAAGTAAATTCGGTTCAAAGGAAGGTAACTCTTTGGAATGGAGAATTTCATTTTCAGTACAAGAAAAACTCTTGATAAACTCTTTCACGCATACTCAACTGTTATGTTATGCCATGTTAAAAATCGTACTCAAAGAAATAATAGACGTTAATTCAGATACCTCAAAGCTGCTATGTTCATACTTTATGAAAACAGTCATGTTTTGGATATTGGAGGAGCAGGATATCTCAAAATGGAGGCCCGAATATCTCTTCTCGTGTTTCAAGACTTGTCTTCAGAAACTTGTTTACTGGGTTCGTATAGGATATTGTCCAAATTACTTCATCCCAGAATATAATTTGTTTGAAGGCAAAATATATGGTGATAGTTTAAAAGTTTTGTTGACATTTTTAGAACAATTACTTTCATATGGTTCTAAGGTGATTTTACTATCGGAAACGTTGTCAAAAGTAAAAGAAATAAGCGTTACGCAACTTTTGGAAAGTGAAGAAATTGACAGGGCTATTTATCCTTTTTTACATATTTATATTCATGTGAATGCTAGCTTTATTGAAACCTCTTTGAGTCGCTTCCTTCCATTACTAGTGACAATGATTAACATGGCTAGTGAAAAGCTTAGCAAGTCATTGTATTATCTTTGGCTTACTCATATTAGTGTTGAACACATTACACGAGTACAATTCACCACTGACTGCAGTAACAAGTTGTTTTACCAGCAATACAAAGACTGTCGCTTTTATTGTTTATTAGGCAAAAACACGGATGTGTCCGGATGGATTTGGATTTCTGCATTTTTCTATCAAAATTGTGAATACAAAAATGCCGTACATATAATAAAAACCATGTTGAAGGAATTCAACTCAGACAAAGCATCAATCGGGGAGTATTCGCCATTAGTCTTTAAAAATCATCTCCCATCTTGTAAGCTTTCTTTTCTGAAAAGACATAAACTTTCTTGTATTTATGAGCCATCAAAAATGCCCAGGGTTAATTCTGTATTTTACAATTCTGATTTCTGCAGTTTGAATTTCGAACGAATATGTCTTGCTCCACCTTCAGTCTTTGTTCACTTTTTAAGAACCATGTGCTACCATCGTTTAGGAAATATTAAAGAAAGAAACAAATGCTTAAAGGATATGAAACCCATAATTGATAAAGATATTTTCATCGGAAGTTCTGAATTACTTCTTTTGCGTTCTTAAGGTAGTACGGGAGTTTAAAATTGCGCATCATTGCGCATGTGACAAAAAATGGAATTCACGATGGGAACGTGGCCGAAACCATTGCAAATGTCTTCTCTAATTATTAAGTTTGATGAAATATTGCGTAACCATGCAGAAAATTGAACCTTTCAGCTAACTCCAGTTCAATTAAGGGGAGATAATTTGTATAGAAATAATAGGAAAAAATGTGTTTTTAGTGATTTATTCAAAAATATGTTCGGTGACCCCCATTTTTTTTTCATGGAAATTGAAGGAAAGTATATTAGCTTTTAATTTACCAATTTTTAGAAAATTCTATCTGATGTAACTAAAATGATTTAAAATGTTATTAGAATTCGCTAATTTTCCCTTTCATTTCAACCAAAACAGCAGATTTTTACATTTCATATTTCATTCTTATATGGCCGGTGACCCCTTATTTTTAATTTATTTTTCGTATGCTGTAACAACAAAGGGTAAACCATGAAGATATCAGAAAATTATATCTGACAAAATTTTATACCCCCGTACCACCTTAAATTTATCAAACGTATTTGTGCTGCAAATAAGAAAATTAGATTTGAAAAAAGTAAAAAATGTAAAAAAAAAGACTTGTCTGTAATATTGTTAGTTTTTGTAAGCAAAATGTATCATGTATGACTGCAAAATGTCAGTGGAAGGCAGCACCATTCTGAACTAAAATCAACAACTAGGGTATTTAATTTAGCTTTACACCAATAATTAACAATAAGGAAAACAGAAAAAAAGTCAGAGAGTGACGTACTTATTATCAACTAACTGAGGGAAAATAATAATTTAATCTGTAATTTATAAACAAAACCAAATAGGAGAATTTTGACGTTCTGTAGTGATTACAATTGTCGTTTAAGGGAGTACGAGTCTCAAAAATTTTGTAATTAGAATTAAAATTCTGACCTTTTGTCTTGAAGAGCACATCTTAGGAACAACTTGAGCAAAAAATTTTGAAAATCCATGTAGGAATCTTTGAGATATAAGAAGTCAAAATTTTGGCGGGAAACAGATCTCTCTAGAGTTTTCCTTCAATTTGCATAAGATGTTTATAGGCCTTTAGATATATGAAATTATAATTGGAAGTTGAATAATGTTTATACACAGTCTATTTTATGTATTTTAAAGTGATTTATGACCAAGAAAATGTAATCCATGTGCAAAAAAATTTAGCACTGTTTGAATGGATAAAACCCGAGGATATAGAATGCTTCTGAAATCTGAGGCTCGTACTCCCTTAACTGAATTAAACATTCCCAACTGTTGATTTATCGAGCTGAGAGGAGTTGAAGTGAGGCAGCTCAGCTACGAAAATAATAACTTTTAAAAGAGTACATTTTATCAAAAATACGAAAACACATCAAATTCTTTTGAATTCTGAAATGTTTATTCTATAGAAATTTGAGGAAATCTAATAAAAAAAGGCATTTTATTACAAATCAGCACTTCTATATCATGATGCGATTACGCGAAATTCGAATTGAAATCGAACTAGTCAATTCGAAATAGCTGAATTCCGGGAACGATTTGTATCCAAACGTTATTACATAGCAAATTGCAATTGGAATACGCATGGAATCAAATATAAAAAGGTATCAGATAAAATTTGTTCAAGATAATTTCAACAATATGAACAATATATTAACATGTATTGGGTAAAAAAAAACCGTAAGCAACATGATAAAGGTTTTTATAAGCCAACGATAGCACTTGAAAGCTCTGTGGCTTTTTTCAAAAAGGGTCTTATTCGGTGTATTCAACTGTTGACGACTGGGGAAAAGAGCGGATGATTTATTGATTAAAATTTAGTAAGTCACTGCGTTTCAGTTTTGTTTATTTTTCTGCTTCATGAAATGATATTGTACTAGTGTGTAAAACTGATACTTTTCTAATCCTTAATAGTATTGTAGAAAAAAGTGGCACATTCCATTCCTTTTATTTTTGGGACGTCACTACAAAATAATGGTTGCTGGATCTTGTATTACATATTTGATGTTGAAGTGGTCTTTCATATAATCAAGGCTTTTGTTGTTATATATTTTTTAAATAAACAACAAAGTTACTGTGAATTTAAATTATTTCTAAATACAAGATATAGCTTATAATAAGAAAAGAGATAAACATTTTTTCCCGAGTGGGTTTGGATAACCTTAAATTAAACTTGTTTTTTGTTTTGTTTTGTTTTTTTTGGTTTTGTTTTTGCTTGTGTGTGTGTGTTTTTTTGTTTTGTTTTTGTTTCGTTTTTATTTTGTTTTTTTTGTCTTTTATGTTGTTTTTTGGTTGATCTAATCTAGAAGTTTTATGTGTTGCGACATAGCTTTTCAGGAATCTTAACATCTTTTCATTGATGTGTTTGAAAAGTCAGGTTTTCATTCTGTGGTTTCAAATGACCAAAATGAACTTAATTGATTTTCTTTAAAAATATTTTACGTTTTCATATCCTTATACGTTGCGATGTAGCTTTTCATGAATATAAATATGTTTGAGCTGTCAGATTTTTTATTCTGCAGTTTAAACTACATCTTTACAGCTATGGCTTTTCATGAATCTCAGCATAAATAGGTTTCAGTCTGCGGTTGAAAGTAGATCTTTACAAATGGCCAAAAATATTCATTTTTAGATATTTAACTTTATCATATCCTTTAAAGAAGTTTTATATGTTGCGATATATATTTTCATGGATCTTAACATCAGTATGTTTGTTTGAAAGTCAGGTTTTTATATTCTTCGGTTTAAATGAAGTCTTTAAAAATGAACAAAATAATTCATTTTTAACAATATCCTTTTGAAGAAGTTTAACATGTTGCAAAATATTTTTTCATGAATCTCAGCATAAATATGTTCGAAAAGTCAGGATTCACTGATATTGCCGATGTCTACTGAAATCCATGACGATCTTTTACCAAACCCTTCGGGAAGTTTTGTATTTAATTTTTCTTCAGTAGTGCGAATGAATTTTACCAGCAGACTAGGCTCCTTGAGCTAGCCGGCAGTTTAGCGGCGAGCACTGCTTGACCAATCTTTCTAAATTACGTTTTGTCTTATTCTTTTCTTCTTAGAATTGTGGTCATGGATATAGTTGTTTACCTTTTTTGGCTATTATTCGTATACTTAGTATACTATAGGGAAACGGGATAGAGAAAAAGGGAGATTTGGTACCCATAAACCGGTTAAACCATACCGCTAGCCTAGCTAGTGCCGCTACCAATTCGGCTATTCCGAGTTCCTATTTTTGTCTACGTTTGTCTTTTTTCTTTTTATTGTTTTTCTTGTGCAGTTCCTTGGTGGATTGTGGTATAGGATTGTAATTTTCGGCCATTTAAGTGTTTCCTGTTATCTTATCAATTTTTTTTTTATTTTGCGGTTTAAACTAAATCTTTACATATGACCAAGTTAAATTCATTTTTTAAGATATTTTACTTATTTTACGAAAGGATATGGAGTAAATGAACACGAGACCAAAACACATATGTTATCTCCAACTGCAATAATTTTAATGAGCTGTATGACCATTTCCAAAATTAATTCCTCATCAGCAGCACTAGAACCCAAACAAATGAAATCCATAATTTCAAAAAATCTTTAAAATGCATAAAACCGAACAAAATCCGAATAATCAGAAATAAGGACAAAACTACGATGGACGGAGTTAATATTAGGTTTTAGAATTTACATAAATTAAGATAAAAGTAATTGAACAAAGTGTACAATTGAGATACTATCTCATGTACACATGAGATATTATCTCATGTACAAGTACACCATATCTATTAATCATATCCTTTCGAAGAAGTCTTAAATGTTTGGATATAGCTTTTCATGAATCTTTATATAAATATGTTTGAAAAGTCAGGTTTTCATTTTGCAGCTTAAACTAGTTGGCGTTATATTCAATACAATATGATAATGTAGATAATGCTTATACAAATTTAAACGATAAATTTTTAGAAGTAGTTGATAAGCATAATCCATTTAAAAAGCGGAGACTACTGTCATGACGTATATGAAAGCTACTCTGAAACAACCCATTTATAAAAAGAGAATGAATTTGAAACCAACAATTGGAATGAATATATTAAATAGAGACGATGTGCACTTTAAGTGCGCTTTGCGAACACTTCTGCTTTTTGAGTGCACTGGAAAACGGTCACACGTCAGCTGTTTGCTGTCACTTTTATGTGAACTCGAAGTGCCCTTGAGTAACGCTTTGATAGTGCACTCGGATTGGAATGTTGCTGCAGGACCCATCTGTATACCAGGTAACAGAGGTTGGGATCTCTTGCATGCCCACTTTCTGTTTGACGGAACTTAGAATATTTTTTGCGTCTTGAAAATATTGTCACATTTTTCTCAGGAAACATATATCCCAGCCTTCTGCAATTCCATATGGAGTATTGGTATGGGAACTTATACCATGTAGTTTAGGATCTCCCGAATGCACAGTTACTGTTTGACGGAACAAAAAATATTTTTTGCAATCGGCGTTACAGAAAATTTCTGTCACATATTTCTCAGGGACCATATATCCGAACCTTATGCAATTTGGCATGGAGTATTAGTATTGGGACTTATACAGTGTAATAGAGTTTTTGATCTCTCGTATGCCCACTTTCTGTTTGACGGAACTTAGAATATTTTTTTGCGCCTTGAAAATTCTTGTCACATTTTCCCCAGGAACCACATATCCAAGCTTTCCGCAATTCAATATGGAGTATCAGTAGGGGATCTTAACAGTGTAACAGGGTTTGGAATTTTTCGCTTACCCACTTCCTTTCCCGTTCCTGTTTGATGAAACCTTGAATATTTTTGCGTTATTACGCAGGTGACACATGTCTTCCTTGAAAGACTCACTACTAAGTTTTATAAGACAATGGAAAAGACAACAAATATGTGCATGCGGTATTCTTTCGCACGTCATAAGAAAGTACTATAGTTCATGAATGATTAACTGTTTTTACAATTAATATTATTACTTGAATTAATGTTTCAAGAAATTCATTAAGTTATTATATTAACCTATAAATACAAGATAAACACTAACTATCAATGTCACATCGGTGCAGGGGGGGGGTCACTTCAGTTGGAATTGGGTACAAGCCTGCCGCTGGCATTTTGAAAATACCCTCCTTTCATATAGTTCCCCCAACAAAATATCGACCCATTCATATAGTAAATTTCACAAATAACCAACCCAACTGTATAGTAAAAATGTGAATTTGGAGGAGGAAAACCATTAATCTCACAGCAGGAATGTTTTTAACATCAAATAATGATAAATATTTGGTTATTTACAGAAGCCATAGCGATTCTGGCCATTTGTGGTTAATTAACGACCCATTGATATACATAATGTCAAAATTACTACCCATTCATATAGTTAACAACTGCAAAAAACAGGCCCATTCCAGCGGCACGTCTGTATATACCCCTATAAAGGAAGTGACCCCCCCCCGTGCATCGGTGCAACTACATGTGTTGTGTTAAAATAGAACTGTTTTCTCATCATTACCTAATTCAAAAATAATATTATTTTATATTTTTTTACTTGAATTTTATGTTTCTTA
>MJUU01052311.1:0-17264 GCA_002080025.1 Modiolus philippinarum
AAGTGTTTCACAAAACACATCTTGTTAAAAAAAATTCTGCAGTACATACTACAACCACTAAGTCATCAAAATTCAAAAATGAACCTTTTGAGCTATATGCTAGGCTATCTAGCGACGATATATGGTCCCCATTTCTGCATACCGGCGAGGGGGCTTATGTAACCCTTTGAACTCTCAGTACAGAGGGGGCACATCCCCCCTCTGGGACCCCCCTGACACTATGAACAAGAAGGAATCATCGACTTGGATGTCTGGGGCGACATCAGCTATTGCTTGCAATTGCAGATCTAGTTATTATTCTTCTTTCTTTCTTCTCATCTGGATGAACTTGTCCAACCAGATCTCTGTGACTATTTTACCTACAGCTTTCAAACTTTGTAGGATGTTAGCCCCGTATATCTAGTTGTGCAACATGCAAAAAAGTTTTCAAAAGGGGTTTATTAAGGGTGCATTTGGGGGTTCAAAGAGGGGTGGGGTCCTCCATGTTAACCTTATGGGAAAATGAAATTTTGAACTTTTTCCACCATTTTCCTACTGTATCTTAAAGACTTTTTACTGAAACTCCATGAAACTTCATAGGGAAGACGTGATTCATGTAAGAAAGGGTTCCATGGGATTGGAAATTCAAAATTTAATTCCATTGCCATGGAAACCATTCAAAAAAGTTGAAATTTTGAGAAAACATATTTATTATTGATAATTGTATTTTCATTACAGCTATATATATTATTTTTAGGTTATAAGGGGAACCCCTGCCCAAATTTTTTTTGGAACCAGGTATAAAATTGGTTGTAATGGAATGGACAATGGAACATTTGGTTGCCATGGAAACCAAACCAGAAAGCTATAATTTTGAGAAAAACGTGTTTTATGCTGTGTGTTATGTTTTGATTTCAACTATACATATAAAGAAAATTATAAGGGGAACCCCTGCCCAATTTTTTTTCGAAACAAGGTATGAAATTCATTGTTATGGATAATGGAGCATTTGTTTGCTTTGGAAACTAAGCCAAAAGGCTCTAATTTTCAAAACTATAACTGTTGCCATGGAAACCATACAAAAAAATTAACATTTTGAGAAAACATGTTTATTATTGAATATGTATTATCATTACAGCTATATGTATTATTTAGGTTATGAGGGGAACCCCTGCCCAAATTTTTGCTAAAACAAGGTATGAAATTCAGTGTTATGGATAATGGAGCATTTGGTTGCCATGGATACCAAGCCAAAAAGCTATAATTTTGAGAAAAACATGTTTTCTGTTGTATGTTATGTTTTGATTTCAACTATATGTATAATTAAATTATATGGGGAACCCCTGCTCAATTTTTTTAAAAGGGGCTTTTATAATGCCCAGGATTCCGATATGGGAGTTTGTTTGGGAGACTTTTGTGTTTCACTTGCGAACACAGTTATAACTTGTTTTTATTTGTTTAGCCTTTATTGTTGCATCTCATTGGTTGGATTGAGAAGTTTTGTGATCATTTTGTTTTGAAATTTGATTTAAGGTAGATTGACACTAATACACGGCGCATTCGATTGGTACATTTGTGTAAAACGAGTCGATTGCAGAATTGACTTGCTTTTCAAGCCGGAATAATCCTGTATTGGCCTATTCATTGTGACGTCACAATAGATTGACATACACTTTCCCACGAATTAGCTCCCTTTTCCCGTAAATATTGTCTATTCCGTAAGCTATATCAAATAACTTTCTTAATCGAATGGTGAAATGTAGATTTTTTCAGCATAACAGATAGCTGAAGTGTATATCTCTGAAATATCAAAAAAAAAAAAATCTGATATATATTTTATATGAAAGATAAACAATATCCATGTTCTCACAGTTCCCTATATATTCTTTATAAATATTGCTGAAAAATACTGAATTTGGCCTGATTTTCAAAGCCAGATAACAGGAAAAGATGATCAGTGACATATCATTTTTATTTTGTTTTTGGAACATATAGGTTAAGACCTACGAAATATCTTAAAAGAGAAAAATTCTGTCTGATATTTTTATTAGGATCCAACTACCTTAAATTGCTTCTGCTAAACAGGTACTTGGAGGGCAAATAACTCCCATACATTTTCCTAATTATCAACCCATAACCAGTCAATTACGTATCACCAATAAATAATCGGGGTAAAGTTTAGTTACAGTTTGATTTATCAAAACGCCAAGCATCAGTTGAAAAGACAGCTTCAGTCCACACCTATGGCTAATATAAGCAAATCAAGGCTCAAGAAAACTCAAAACATATGCATTTCTGATTATTATTCTGAAACTGTTACACTTTCTAGAAACAACTCTGTACCTAAAATTAAGTACAATCATGTATGATATATATATTGATATATAATTCACAAACAATTAACAAAATGTTAAAAAACAAAGGACACATTTAATATTTATCACAACTCCTTTCCCAAACATAAATTTATGTATGAATTCTAACATTTACAAATCTATGTACATAACATAAATATTTTACAATAATGTTTTAGCTAAAATTGATTTTTTAAAGTTTATCTTTGGAATCAAGCACTCACTGAAAAAGTGTACATGATAAAGGGAATATAAAAATATATCTAAAATTAAACTATAAAAATATGAATTTATTTTAACAGTACATAATTCATTCCTTATTGTTATTGCTAGAACTTACTGGATTACTTAAATTACTGGAAACCAAACCTCATTGCTTTATGTCTTTGCTTAAATGTAAACAAAACAAGAGGCTCTCAATAGCCTGAGTTGCTCATCAGGGACATGGCTTGGCATGGCTGCAATGTACTCTTATGTTTTGACCATCAAAGAATCATTTTCAATAAGTTTGATTTCAATTAATGGCTACCTATCTCCTAAATCATAACCAAACCATGTTGATTCAAATGGACCTAATGGTTAAAGAAGCCATTCAAGGATTATTGTGCTCGTGTTTGGTTGTTTCAGGTAAGATGACATTTAAAACGTTTTGCTTTAGGATCAACTGTTAAAATTATGTGTCCTGCAGGTGGCCAGCTTGGATATAATGTGAACCTTGCTGAACTAAATTAGAATAGCTAAGTAGTTTCAGACTAGATCTTTCAATTAGGTTTACCATACAGTCCAATTTTATAAAATGTCTCTGACTGGAAGCCATCTTGGATGGGGATTCGGATGAGATGCATATATGCCATATACTTATTTTACAGGGACTGTCAAAGGACTATTGTAAACAAATTTGGTTTCAATTTGCACTGTATGATTTCCTTTTACCAGTTCCCAAAGGTCCAATGTTCAACAATGTGTCCTGCTGGCAGCCATCTTTGATGAAGCAAACTGACTGCCTATGATTTTTATATGGGACCACCCAAAAACTTTTGTGACCAAGTTTGGTCCCAATAAGCTCATGTGAGGAGAAGATGTCTGAATGAAAAAAGTTTGTCTAATGCTAATGTCTAATGCAGACATGAAGGACATTGTATTTAAAAGGGACCACCACAGGGCTATTGTGATCAAGTTTGACACCACTTGACCCTATGATTTTCAGAGAAGAGCTTTGAAAGAGTTCAAATGGTGTTCAATGTTAAACTATGTTTCCTACCAGTAGCCATCTTCATTTAGATAAAGACATGCATGATACTGTTTTAAAGGGCCCATCCAAGGACCAAATGTTTGAATGAAAAACTTACAATAGCACAAAAAACCTCAAGTGAATGAAAAAGCTCCCCTTAAGAAAGGTTAGCTAAAAAGCAAATGTTCTATGCAAAGATATTTACAATACTTTATACTTTTGACATTTTGCATTGCCAATTTATGTATTTTATTAGAAATAATAAGAAAAGAAGAAATGGAATTAAATAAAGCAACTATGAATATGAAGTTTTTGGGAAAAAAATGTATGGCATAAATGCATATTAATACAATTATTCAATCTTAAGGAAGAAATGCTGAAAGACTGATATCATATGGGCAAGTTTAACCTCTTTTATCATTTTAAATGACAATATTTTTCAAAATCTTATAAGCAATCATACACTCACACAACATTAAATCAACAGTAATTTTGAATAAACAAATCTCATGAACCAAATGGAAATTACCAGTTTTTAATTTGTAATACAAAATCAAAAATCCAGAACTTTCCAACCAGACAGCATTTAACCAAAAAACAATATGACCTATAAGAAAGCAAAGTAAAATCTCTTCTAAAAGGCCACATCAAGTTTTAATTGGTAGATTTTCATCTGTGGTAACCAAAAATAAAGGGCCACGCAAAGGGCTTTTATATTTATTTTTTATCCAGTCCCAACTTAAAATCTAGTAAGATTTTAACAAACATCCACCAGCCCTTTTCACAAAAAATCGTACGATGTTTTGTGAAAAGGGTTCTTTTGGTGACCATTTTACTTGAAGTGGTAACATTTGTGTAAAACCATGGATTTCTGTTTCTTAAGGGGGTTCGCTACTCCATTTGAAAATAAATAGGATTTCAAATAAACACGATTTTTAGTTAGAAAATTAAAAAAGAAGTAATTTAAGTGAAAAAAATTGATAAGTTGATGATCTCGTTTTTGAGATTTAAGAGATTGAAAATTTGGGGGGAAACTGAACTCCTCTGATTTTTCATAGGATTAACATTAGCAAGGTTTGACTATGAATGAGTGTGACCGAATAAATAGAATTCAATGATTTTCTTACAGAATGCTCACGAAGATGTATAAAATGAAAAAAATTATAATGCATTTAAATGGATAAAACCTGAGGATTCCGAAAATCTGACAGAAATCCCAAAATGTGAGGAGCAAACCTCCTTAAGATGACTTTTAATTGAATCAAACTAAATAAAACTAAAATTGTAGTTTTGAAAAAGAGAAAAAATAGGTTGGATGGATTTTGGTAGGGCAGGGGGGGGGATGAGATTCTTCTAATTAATTTGATGTGGTACAAATTCACACATAATGATAAGTTTCAACTACTCAATAATAATTGTTGCAAAGCATAAATCATCTATAATAAAAACAATGTTTGAGAGGGCAGACAGGTGGGTATTCCTTTCTCCCTCCCCCTAACTCCTTCCTCCCATCCCCTTTCTCAAGATTTATCATGTCCCTTTTTCTTTCTCTCTTTCTTGCCACAATGCTCCCCCTCCCCTTTCTCCCACTCCATCTCTCCCTTCACCTGCAACCTTTCTCCAAGCTTTTTCCCTGTCAGCCTCCTCATGTTTGTATTACAAATTGAAAATAAAAACAACTAAAAAATGTTCCTTACTTACCACAAAATTACTTAGGACATAAAAAAATCTTTTATTTTTGGAACAGAATTTCTGTACATGAATTATAATTATATACATGTAAAATGCCTGTCGATGTAAAGACAGATGTGTCCAATTCTTTTTTACACTTCCAAGGTGAAATACTTTATACTTAAACAAAATAAAATGCTATGGATACAAGTAGAGAAAATTTAAATCTATACAATAAGGATAAAACAAAGGTTAAATGGTTTTGATTGTTGTTCTTCATGTAGAAGCTGTAATAAATTGTGAAACATATATTTGCAAATATTTCAAAGAGCTAGTAATGTGAACAACTGCAACAATGATGTACAACCTCACAAATTCTTGAAGCAAATTCATTTTTTTGCCCATAATAACATACTAAATATAAAAAGAGCTTTTTCATTATAAAGCAGATGTTTTCAATATTGAAATCTTCCAAATATATGCATTTTTGAAAATCAGTAACACCAAGCAGCAATCTCACACATCAATATAGCATCCAACATTTTTCTTTATTCAATTTACAATAATGAAAACAAAACATTGCTGTCACCAGTAAACTTTTTTTTAGAAAAAGCCCAAACTGAAAATGATACAATGTACAACATTATAATCATGAAGGAGACGGAAATTTTCAAGAAATGGTTTTAAATGATCCATATGATCTATTTACTGCATTGTTCAAATGGATTTAAATGATCTTAATGATCTATTTACTGCATTGTTCAACATCAGAATGATCAATGGTGTACAAAAATGTACTGTTTCATGAGGCAATTTAAAAGATATATGAAATGGTCAGGGAACAAAGAAAATATATCCATATCCATTCCTTTACCAATCAAGGTTGAAAATTTCAGTAAATACATAATTATCTACATTTGTATTTTAGAAAATTTAAACAAAATATCATTTTAAGAGCAAAATTTACCACTGTAAACAATGTTTTTGCTAAAAGGATAATGTACAAATGTAAGAATTCAATAGTGCAAAGCTAAACATCAAGTGAAAAGTAAACATATTTAAAATAATAAATATATCAAATAAATGTTCTTCTTAAAAATATACCCTTTCTTAAATTAAATAAGCATGCAAAGTAGGAATGAAAAATACAACATTACAATTAACATATTTTTGTTTCATGAATGAATTATTTATATTAATAGTTTTGTAGTAAAGATTATTAACAAGGTAGTAGCTACAATGTTAATTAACACAGAGAACAACAGCATTTGGTATGTCATTCACAATTTATCTATCACAGCAAGTTTCTTGTCATATCTTGTACATAATTTGTCAAAAGCCGTAATAGATAGGACAGACTTCCGCTAGTATTAATAGAAATACCTGTCTATTTCTATTCTGCACTGAACATTTTTTGCATACTACTTACTTGGGCCATAATAAAATAATTCCTAGATTCTCACTCATTTTTTCTCAAAATTTATATTATATTTATTAACAAATTTTGCGATAAATGCTATCATTTTAAAAGAAACTTACCAAAATTGGCCAAAAATCAGAATAAACTTTTTTGAGGGGGGTAAAAAAAATCGGGGCTGCTTGGATGAGAATCTTGGATATTTTGTATTAAGGCCTAAGTAAGTACTAAGTACTATACAAACTAGAGCTGTCGCCGAATGGCAACCAATCATGCCCCCGCTCATTGAACCCTGAATCAATAGGGAAAGTGCAAATTTAAGCGTGTGTTGACACAGTACAAGTATGGGCACAATGATATGCCTCTCCTTTTTCCAAAATACATAAAAGGGAAGTTCTGAGCCCGAAAATCAATTCTATGGGTGCTAGGTAATNTTCCTGTGAATTTTCTCGCCTTTTTCCAGTTTCCATAGCAACGGCAGCCATTTTGAAAATTCTGAGACCCAAAATCATTTCTATGGGTGCTAGGCATCCTTCTTGTAAAGTTTCATCAAATTTGAAGCACTTTGAATTTTCCCGCCTTTTTCAGTTTCCATGGCAACGGCGGCCATTTTGAATATTCCAAAAGATATGTGGTTGCACATCTACTTATTGTAAGTTAGATTCCTTTGAAGTAGTTGGAATTTGTTTGCAAACTTTCTAAAAAAACATGAATAGTTGTGTTTTTCATTCGTAAGGACGGACGGACAAGGGCAAAACAATATGCCCCCGACTTTCGTTGAGGGGGCATAAAAATGTTCAGTTTTATATTTTGAGTTTTTTTCAATTTCTTTTATGAAAATAAAATGCAATGAAATAGAAAATTAAATTTCTTGAAATCAATGCAAATAAAAAAAAATTCCTGATAGCACTAGTAATATCCCTTCCCTGAGTACCCCCAACTTTCAAGCCTGGACAAGTTTGAAGGGGCATACCATAATATGGCATGATAATACATGGTTTGTGTGACAAAATTTCAGGTTTGTTTCAATGAGTAACAACCTTCAATTATCTCCCTGTACCAAGTTAGTTCTTCATGGTCAAAGTGGATATAATTTTCATTTCAATATCATAAGACGCTATTCATATGCTAATTAAATTATCTCCACTTTGACCAATTATAACTAACTTTGTACAGGGAGTTTCTAATTCCTTTGCTCAGAAATGGTCATGAAAATTACTATATCTTGATTACAGTTTTGAAAATTAGCTAAGTCTGTAAAAAGGAAGTAATAACCAAACAGAATCCCTCTTGCAATTAGCAATTGACATTCATTTGTGAAATAAAAGTTTTACTTGTAATCCTAATCTTTTGTGGCAATCAATATTATAACATACATGTACATGTAGTTCATTTAGTACATATCTATCAAAACCCAAACTGCAACAGAGAATCATACTACAAGTAAAATATAATAAAAACTATCTTATTACAGTTATAATCATAGTCTTTCATCTGAATTCTTAACCAACTTAATCACAACACTTTCATAAATGCCCTATATAATATTTTTAAAAGAATTCATTTTCAAATTCCCCAACAAATAAAAACTGTACATTTTTTAACTGTAAAAAGAAAATAAATACTTGTGAATTAATTCATAATCCTAAATGAAAGTAAAATTAATTTTTATAGTTTTTAAGAGACATTTGTTCAAATAAATTGATGAAAATTTATGTAATGCATAATTTTTGCAACATGAATTCATGCTTAAATTAAATCTCTCATAATTTTATTGCTTTAAAAAGGAGTAGGGGCGGTAAGGGCCTTATTTGGCCTGAAAAATAAATTTGGTTGAATTCACCGAATTTTCTCATTGGAATGTTCTATGGGTATGGCTTTTCAGTAAACAGTAACATTTCTCAAATATTGATGCATGTTTATTAAGTTTTTAAGGATAGAAAAAGGGACAAATTAAAGATTTTGTAGAAAAATGACAAATTTGACCATTTGTGACTGCTTTTTCTGTGTAGGAAATATAGAGCACACGCAAGAACCACAAAAATATTTGTATGAGAGGTTCAATTCACTTGTACAAATAAGTTGGTAAATTATCTAATTGGTTCTTGAATGTGCTCAATATTTCCGGTTAGGAAAACTGTTCGGAAATCTGCCAAATTCGGTACATTTCTATGAAAATGCTCAAAAGTAGCCTTTTCATGACGTCAGAACTATACATATTGTGACGTCATTGATTCTAACTTTTGTATTTTTTCTATAAATGGGATCTAAGCTTTGAAACGAACATGGAAGAAAATCTTGTGGTGCAACTTTAAAATTCGCTGAAATCATAGGCCAAATCAACCCCTTATCGCACCTTGTCCTTTAAATTCAGTGGCATAAAACCTATAGAAACATGTTGACCTTCTTAAAATTAATTCATTTGCATAACAAACTAAATAAAATGTAATAAAAATATTCACTGACATAGGTTTCTACTATAACTTCAGATAAAATAGTTTTATAATGCTTCTTTTTCAGATTCATCCTTCTTCTCCTCCCCTGAAACTTCTTCCGACATTTTTTCTTCATCCGATTTTTCACTAGACATATCTCGCGATGTTTCACCCTCCTCCTCAGCGGCATTGGTCAGATCTACCATTTCAGAGCTGATTTCATCCACATATTCTGTTGGAATATTTTCCATCATACTGTCGTCGCCACTAGTGTCCATAATAACGCCAACTTCGCCATAGCGAACATGGGTTTTCCTGTGACGATGTAAATTCCAACTTCTTGAGAATCTCTTGCCACAGACATTACAGGAAAACCTTAACATGTGGTTATATTTATGAAATTTCAGTGATTGAGCATCCCTGAAATATTTCCCACATGTTCCACATTGCTGGGCACCTATAAAATCTGGACTTACTTCCCCTGGTGAAATTCTCTGTCGTTTCTTCTGAAAATTGTTTGGAAAACCATGAACACTTACCATATGCATGTCCAAAGAGTGTTTGGCAACGAACATCTGCTTACATATTCTGCACTCATACATTGGGTCAATAGGCCCAGAAAATGGATCAGAATCTTGAGGACTGGTATCGATATCTGCATTAAATTTTGTTTCTTCAGTGGCCTGATATGATCGGCTCTTTTTAGCGGATCTGGGTGACTTGTTGGATATGACAGAAGTTCCTGTAGAGTTTGATTCTCGCTGAGGTGCCATCATCTGTAAAGATGGAGGAGGCGGTGGGGATGGAGGTCTAACGAACATGTATTGCTGAGGATAATTTAATGCTTGACCAGTAATCTTTGGTTGAACATGTGACATATCGACGACAGACTTTGTCAGTTTGATTCTATTTTCATTGTCTTTTTTCATCTCTCTGTAATATTCTCTATAGTCTTCTGAAATGAAATAGAAAATGAAGGTTGAAAAGTACAAATATCTTATAATCTAATTCACACACTATTTCATATAACTATAAAAGGTCATTCACTCACTAAATTTAACATTCTTATTCATTAATACAGTGAGACCTGTCTAAACTGAACCTTGCTGGGACTGAAGAATGTGTTCGGTTTTGGCAGGTGTTCGGTTTACACAGGTTAAAAAAATATATAACTTGATACAAAGGGTCTTTACATCAACTTTGGTTTAAGACAGGTTTTCGGTTTAGTCAGGGTTCCATTTAGATAGGTTTCACAGTTTTACAGTAAAACCAGTCTAAACCAAAAGCTGAGTAAGTTGAAAGTCTGTGCTAATTGAATCATTGTTAATATAAATACAACATTGGTTTTACATAGAACTTTAAAATGTGAAATTTAAATATCGAGATTCCAGATATTATAGTAATAAATGAGTAAACATTAATGTTAGAGATTGTTTCTCTAATTTTTATTCAATTTATCCGAAGTAAAGTGATCCTATAGATCAAGTAATTTTTGTCATAAAAATGCAAAACAATTTGCCAAACAAAACTTAGATGTTAATTTCTGTGAATATTTGGTAACACCATTTTTAGAATTTCACAGAAGACAGTCACACCAGAGACCAATCAGCAACTGAGAACACACACCAGAGACCAATCAGCAACTGAGAACACACACCAGAGACCAATCAGCAACTGAGAACACACACCAGGGACCAATCAGCAACTGAGAAAAAATCTATCCACATGTTAGTTATCAATTTTTTCTAACATGGCATGAGAATTCTTAACAATAATTACACCAGAAATTGGAATTTCATTTGATTCACTTGTTGACTACAAATTAATGTGTTCATAATTATGAAAACAAATCTACATCAAACTTTTAACATTAGAAGAAAGATGCACAAAATTAAATCCAATTATGATATATAATTAATCGATTATTTTCCACAAGTTAAATATTTTATGACAGGATATGGAGTAAATGAACATGAGATCATTACACCTATGTTAACTCCAACTACTATTAATTTTAATGAGCTGTATGGCCATTTCTGAAATTTTTGTTTGATTTCAGATAAAAGCATTGACTTCACTCTTCCAAAAGTCAACTTCCCTTTTCTTTGTAGCAACATTCCAAAAGCACCAGCGTAGGGAGTTTACATCTCACAACTCATTCGCTACTCAAGAGATTGTGGTCGATACAGTGACTTCCTTGATAGAGCTTGGTTGCTTACAGATAGACTACTTAAGCAAGGTTATGTTACCAATAACTTATGGATGCTAGCTGGTCACACTTTAGTATTTCTGTCAAATTTCAGACATCGCGGGTTTTAACCATGCAAGCCATTATAATTTTTTTTGCCAAAGAACCCGTGTTTTTGGTTAAATAATTTTATTTTATCTTTACGAGCTTTCTGACAAAATTTTATTAAATCCTATCTATTTTGTCATATTTACTCATGGATAAACATTGATTATGTTAAATCTGTGAAAAATGATTTTTTTTTCGCTTAAATTACCTCTTTTTCAATTTTCTTACAAAAAATAACATTCATTATGAATCCTATTTATTTTCAAATTAACTAGCAAACATCCTAAAGTCATCACTACAGCACTACAAAAGTTTAACAGTTGACATCACGATCTTGTGGATCACTATGGGATATCCGTTTCCCAGATGACAACAGATCTTAGTTTTCTTTTCCTCTACTGGATTTGACTTCACTACTGGAGTTGACAAGTACAGCAGGACAGGTGTCTTATATGAAGCAGGAGATGCTTACTCTACCGGTATACCTGATCTCAACAATGGTTTTCATTTGGTCAGTGTTGTTCATACTGTGGAAGTACTTTTATTCGTGGTCACCAATTTTCGTGGTTTTCATAAATATCACCGTTTCGTGGGTACTTAAATTCGTGGTTTCAAATTCTGTACATCAAAGCTCAAGGGAGAAATATGCATTTTGTTGGGAACTTAATTTTGTGGTTTAAGCAAACCACGAAATCCACGAAAATTGAAACCCCACGAACAATAATACTTTCACAGTATGTATTTGTGTCTTCAATTTAATGAATGAATACTTTATTTGCAAAAAGCACAAACATATACAAAATACAATATGTGACAATAAATAATAATAGGCAGCAGAGAACAATAAATAAATATGTAGATAATTAGTAAATGTCAGGCAATGATATTAGATCTTACAACCCAAGCTGCTTTCAAATTACTACACAATTTTATTGTAACAGATTTTTAGAAGCTTCTAGTAATTTATACAGTTAATGAATGTTTGGCCATGAAAAATAATATCTGGGCAAAAACTTAATTCTCAAAAATCTATACGCAGGATAATTTTCTGTCCCTTACTAATGTGGTGTCTTTGTTTCTTGGTGTTTCTGAAGTTGCCGTTGCTCCTAGATTGTTAGTTTTTTAACCGACTGTCCGGTCCTCACTTACTTCAAATCACTAATATCCTCCAAGAAAGTCATATTTTTTATTTGCTCAGTAATAATTCAAGTACCTTTATTAAAGGACAAAATGTCCAAAATTGTCTGTAGACTTTGTTAAACACTTCTGATAGCAGTACCATAGTCAACAACCTAAATTCTTATAAAGTTTCTTGTTTTCCAATTTTGAAAGAGACATAAATCCTTAACTGAATGTCTACATTTAAATAATGTTATCAGGTAAAAGTAATTGGAAGGTATCTGTAAATGCTAAAAATTTCAAATGAGGTAATCTATAATGTGCATACCCTCACCTTGTGCAGCCTCATAAGAGTAATCCTGCACCTCTGTTTTAATAGTCACAACATCACTGTCTACTGTGTCCACAGAACCAGACTCTGACAAAGGCCTCCCTGAGGTAGATACACTTGGACTAGTTCTAGGACTTGAACGACTGGAACTTTCCACTTTGGAGGGCTCAATAATATTATAACGTCCCAAGTCTCCATCATATCCAGGTTTTCTTTCCTGCTCAATCTGTTTATTATAATAACATAATGATTTTAACGAACAAAAAAAAAGTAAGATAAAAGCAATAAAACTGCACTACTTTTGATAACTGCATATAAAATGTGGAATAAAGGGCTACGCCGAGCGCAGCATGATACGACCACAGCATGTCGACCACTGAAATTTTAACAAAAGTAGTTAAAAGTTAATGTGGACACAGTAAAGAGATTGACACAATAATTAGATGGACACAAAAAGAAGCTTGACACAGTTATTAGCTAGGAACAAAATAGGGAAAAATTCAACCCTTTTGATCACTTATTGATGAAAAAAACGTAAGAGCTATGCAAAATATGTACTATCAACTAAAACTTTACATCCATAGAAATTAAAAAAAAAAAATCCATTGAAATCCGATGAAAAATAAATTTTTACATATTAAGAAAAATTGCAATTTTGGCCCCTTTGGCCCCTTGTAGCATGGAAACTGTAAGAGCCACGCCAAATCCGTTGCCATGTCCCTGAAAGCTTAGATCAAGAGGAATCCAAAGAAAAAAATCCCATTAATCCGATGAAAAATAAAGATTTGACATATTTAGAAAAATTGCAATTTTGGCCCCTTTGACCCCTTGTAGCTCAGAAACCGTAAGACCTACACAAAATCCGTTGGCATACCGCTGAAAGCTTAGATCAAGACGAATCCAAAGAAAAAAATCCCATCGAAATCCGATGAAAAATAAAAATTCTACATAATCCGAAAATTCACAATTTTGGCTCTGTTCGGCCCTCATAGCTGGGAAAGGAAACAAGTTATCAAAAATCTAATAGCTGGGTGCCATATTAATTTTTCACAAGGAATCCATTAAAAAAAACTGCATCAAAATCGGACTTAAAATTTAAAAAAATATTTTTTTGGAGATTTGCCCCTGTTGGGCCCCATTTATCTCGTGAGCGGTACATGCTACGTTAAATCTGTTGGCATACTGCAGATTGGAAATTTCCTCAAGAGCACACTGAAAGAAACCCCATAAAAATCCAATTAATAATAAAGATTCTAAAGACAAACATGTGAAAACACCCAATTTAACCCTTTTTGGCCCCTTTTTTAAAAACGGGTGGGGCAACAATGACCAAAACTGAGCCAAACCTCCCTTTTGTACCAAAGAACATTATGTTAAAATTTCATAATGATTGATCTACTGGAAACAAAGTTATTTACCAAAAACTAAAGTGTCTACAGACGACGACGACGACAACGACAACGACGACGACGACAGCACCATACCAATATACGACCGCAAAAATTTTTGCGGTCGTATAAAAATCATGACACTGCTATATTCAAAAATTTACATGCTGTTTGAAGAGATTATTTTCTTTCAAAAATGTTTATTTTACTGATTTATATATATTCAAAACAATTATTATAATACGGTTTGAAAGTAGAAGCCACTGTTCTTTTTACCATGTTGTTCACTAATTTTATACAATATTGGATGTCTGTAAAGATCATAAAACAAAAATCCCACATGGTTCCTTTAAAAGGGTAACAACTTTGTGCTTGCAATGTTACATTTTAATCTTTTTAAAAGTTTTAGTGACAGAATTTTACTTGTAGGTACACAATCACGACTTCTTATTTTGGCTTTTTCATATCTGTCATAACCATAACCAGTCAGGGGCATCATCAAAAACAGTTATAAATTTAATAACCTTTATTGGTTACTTTTTTCGATTTTTGAATTATCTCCCTTAAGGAAAATTGCAGAAATAACTAAACTTTGTTATTTCTTCTGCAACATGTCAAATTTTCAACAAGCTTTGATTCAAGAAACTTGAACAACAAAACCATATGGTTTGTGTAAATTTCTAAAGATATTGATGAAGTAAAACATCTCAATTATCAATGAACTGCTTACATTAGATAATGAACATTTAATTGTCATTTAAAGTCCCTTTGGGGCTTGACTTTGACCAACATGCATACCATGTTCCTGATGGTGCGTATCAGATATTATAGTTTCAAATTATAAAGGAAATGTTAATTTATCAAAGAAAAATACCAACACAAATGAGAAAAATTTATTATGGCCACAATCAGGTTTTAAAGATCAAAGGAAATTTAAAAATAACCATTTTCCATTACTTATTGAAAATGAAAATAATTGAAAATGGTTATAAAATTTATAACTGTTTTTGGTGATGCCCCTGACTGATAACATTTTCTTTGTTTATATTTTCTAATCCTTAATTTTGTAAGACAAAACATGTATGTACAGTACAAACAGAGGCATTCAGTTGAAAATCACTCAAATCCGACGTCGGTGAATTGTGTGTGAAACGGGGTGAATGTCAGACAACAAACCCGACATTCACCGACATTCACGGATGTCTGAGAAACTGATAAACAGAGGATTAACTCACCTGCTGTTGTTAATTGTACTTGTCAACATTTATCTACTTGTGTATATGAAGTAATTATCTCTAAGTGCACTTAATCATTTTGGAAAAGCTTGCTTTTCATATTTCAAATAGTCGGAAGATCGAGATGATATTTTTTAAAAAATATTATGCGTATGGCAGAAAATAACTTATAATTGGTATGAACATTGTGAACTATATGTGACTGTCAGAACTCAAAGTTGTTAAAAGATCATATTATATAAAATAATTTGTTACTTTTTAAATAATTTTCACGAATATCAGCCTTAAAATTGCGTAATTTGGTTTTGTTAGATCAAGGTTAATCTTAGTGACTGATGACCTATAAATAGCACGCTATTAATAACTTTGAATTAAAAAAAAATCACACGAAAAATAGCTTCAGAGAAAATCAATATTCACATATCCTTGCAGGGAATATTTCAGTGAATATTCATTTCCAAGAATGATTACTTAACATTCCATAAAAGCATTTACACGATGTCACGCTCAACAGACGGTGAACTTTTCTCATTTTTTTATGCTAACATCTTCATAAAAGTGTTTTATCCGAAAGATGTTTCCAATAGTATAAAAGTTCCTTTTTGCTGAGATAATCATTTAATTCTGAAATGCCTCGGCGAATTTTGGAAGAGACCACGTGTTTGGCTCCTTATTTTTGTCACAAACAATACGTGCGAGCCTATTTTTAAGGGGAATCCGCTAAACTGTATTTTGATTGGTCATAAAAATAGAAATTCCATGCTTCAATTTCGTGCGATCCGAACATTCTAGCATGCCAGTATGAGAATCTATGGAGGCTTACGTTTTGAAATTACACGTGTTTTAACCCACTTTACTCGGTCAAATGGAAACTGAGGAGATATTTTTACATAGGTATATGTTTCGTCGAAGCCATCCAATTGTCTTTTCTTATTCGTGGCATTTATTAATACGTTTGGAAATACGATTTTGGAAGGGAGGTCACATGAAACCCGGTTGTCATTGAGTTTATTTTTTCCTCTTGATATTAGCCTAAAACTTTTGAAGAAACAATTAGGACACTAAAACTCCGACAATTCTGGTGGAAGTCTGACTTTCACCGTCATTTATCAGATGACCCAACATCAAAGAAAATTACCGACGATTTTTTGGGTGAAATTTTTCCGACAATTTTGCCAGACAAACACCGACAAAACCTGTGAATTCGGGGGTGACAAGCGTGAAAATTGTCGGACCAGAGTGATTTTTAACTGAATGCCTCTGTTTGTACTGTAAACATACATGTAAGTATGCCTGTCTGTAAGAACAGATTACCATTCACCTTAACTTTTTTGTTTACATGTGTATCAATTTTAATATCTAAGATTGAATGATTTATGTTTAGTATCAACTTTAACACAAGTAATGACCCTAAAAGATGTCTCGCCTGTCCCTCCTGGACTCTAAATTGATGTGAAATCTAAGTGAACTAATCAGAAAAGTGAACATGCTCACTACACTGTGAAATTGAGGTCAAGGACAAAAGTCACCTGCCAGACTGACATGTACTACCCAAGACCAACCTACATATACCAAATATCATCAACCTACCACTTCTAGTTATTGAGAAATGGACTTAAGCAGAAAAACTTAATGTGGCCCCTAGACCGTGAAATTGAGGTCAAGGACAAAAGTCACCTGCCAGACTGACATGTACTACCCAAGACCAATCTACATAACAAATATTATCAGCCTACCACTTCTAGTTATTGAGAAATGGACTTATGCAGAAAAACTTAACGTGGCTACTAGACCGTGAAATTGAGGTC
>MJUU01052314.1:7424-31360 GCA_002080025.1 Modiolus philippinarum
ATATATAAGACCTTAGTACGAGCTCATGCCGACTTTATCACGACTTTACCATGATCGATCATGCAATAATCGTACTGTAAAGAGGCTAAAATATCGACTTGCAAAACACCGCAGCATGTTTAAAGCTGTCGCAATTGGTATGACCAATCGACTGTAAAAATTGAGATACGAAACCAAGAACTTTTTTTGCAGGGGTTCGTGTTATGCAATATATCACCCTCACCGACCAAGCAACCATCGTCCATAGTTTCCTTGACCAAGCAACCATCTTCCATAGTTCAAGGAAACCGGACTTCTGGACTGCATAAGTTTAATGCATTTTAATTCAGTTTGGTTTGTGTTCATGGAATTCATCCTATAGGGCATTTTCAACAAAGTCTAATTTATTTTTAGCTCACCTGGCTATGCCAGGGTGAGCTTTTGCGATCACTTGGCGTCCGTCGTCCGTCGTCCGTCCGTCCGTCCGTCGTCTGTCGTAAACTTTTCATTCAAAGATCTTCTCCTCTGAAACCACTGGGCCAATTGGAATCAAACTTGGTCACAATAGTCCTTGGGTGGTCCCCTTTAAAAAATATATCCGGCAGGTCCGTACCTAATCCAAGATGGCCGCCAGCGGGGAACATAGTTTTAACATTGGACCCTATAGGAAAGACATTCAAAGATCTTTGGCTTCTCAGAAACTACTGGTCCAATTATAACCAAACTTAGTCACAACGGTCCTTAGATGGTCCCTTCTAAAAAATGTATCCGGCAGGTCTGTACCTCATCCAAGATGGCCGCCACCGGGGACCATAGTTTTAACATTGGACCCTATGGGAAAGACATTCAAAGATCTTCTTCTCAGAAACTACTAGTCCAATTAGAACCAAACTAAGCCACAATGGTCCCACAATGGTGCTTAGGTGGTCCCATCCAAAAAATGTATCTGGCAGCAGCCCTTTTCACAAAAAATCTTACGATAAAAATTAGTCGTAAGTCTTTAACATTTCATATGACTTACGATTAAAATTTATCGTAAGATATTTTGTGAAAAGGGCTGCAGGTCTGTACCTCATCCAAGATGGCCACCATCTGGAACATAGTTTTTATAATGGCCTTATTGATTTTAAGGGGAACCTCTGCGCAATTTTTTGAATTTTTATTTGAATTATGGTCTGAATGTTTTAATTTCAGCAATATGTAAGATACCTTGATTATAAAGGGAACCCCTGCCCAAATTTTTTTTGAATAGTGATCTGTTATGGGTTGTAATGGACGTTGGATCTTTGGGTTGCCATGGAAACCAAACAAGAATACTGTAATTTAAGAAAAAAAAAGTATTCTACTAACTTTTATGTTTTGTTTTTCCTATTGGAAATGCCTTTTATATATGTCAGCCATGGTCCAGGTGAGCGATACAGGCTCTTGAGAGCCTCTTGTTTATGTACTATTAAGAAAACGAAGACGAATACAGTTTATCAATAATTTGCACTGAAGAGACACAAGTTGTTGAAATGCGCATATGCAGAATCAAAATTCACAGTAACTTCGGTATTAAGTTATTTGTTACCACTGGGTCGATGCCACTGCTGGTGGACAGTTAGTCACCGAGGGTATTCACCAGCCCAGTAGTCAGTACTTCGATGCTGACCCGAAAGCCGATTCTATGTAAAACCTTACAATATCTAATTTTTGTAAATTTTGTTGAAACTAAGGAGTATCTCCCTCATGCAAAGCTCTTTCCTTAGCTGATTTTGGTTTCCTATTAAGATCATATTTGGTAATTTGCTCTCTATCAGTTTTTAAACATCTTTGACATTATGGTCTTCCACATGTTTAGATTTTATCTGCACTGAAGAGAATAAGTTGTCGAAATGCGCATATGCAGAATCAAAATTCACAGTAACTTCGGTATTAAGTTATTTGTATGAGTTTTATCTGATCTCGTGAGGCAAATATTTTCACTGCCCGAGTGCGAAAAAAATATTGGCAAAAAGTATTTTAGGTCACTCCTACTTGGTGAATTAGCGCCTCAATGTAAATAAAGAAATATACGTCTACAAAACCGTTAGGATCATACAATTTATTTTTTACAAATCAATAGTAAATTTCCCGATTTTAAAATTCGTTCTATCAAATGATTTAGTTAATTACCAATAAAAAGAATGATAGAAGTTTTGTTTCTGAAACTTCAAATATTGTCTCTTATTATAAACTCGTCCATAAGTGTGCTCGTCCATAATGGTCGTCAATAGTTATCGTATAAGAAGCAAAACTTTCATTATATACATTGCGATCACTGAAATTTCAGGACAATAGATACCTTGTATGTTGCATAGTATTTATATCAACTGTGGCCAAGATTGTGATGACATCGTCTTAGAATCGTAGTAAGATCTAGTGACGTCGTGATAGAATCGTGGTTTCGTCGCGATGGAAGCGTAGTAAGGTCGTGATTCAGTCGGGATAGTCATGGAAAGGTCGCAGTAAGGACTTAATGGTCGTAGTGAAGTCGTAATGAGTTCGTAGTCGGTTATTGGTATGATCGTAGTTTGGTCGTAGTTACATCGTAGAAATGTCAAAATCTTGCCGAATGTACCACGACTCTCCACGACCTTAAAATCCTGCAGGTCATAGTAAAGTCTTCATGGTCGTGGCGCAGTGTGACACAGGCATTAGGACAGGAGTTAATACACTGGCAAACGAATACCGAAGCAATAGAAAATGAAATGGGGAATTCTAAAATCAAAAATAAAAAAAAATTCACTGCAATTCGTAACCAACAAGATTTGAGACAGCATGAAAAAGACAAAACAAATAAACAAAATTGAATAAGAACGCAAAAATGTAAAGCACTAGCAGTGTGAACCCCTACAAAAACTGAGGTATAATCAAGTGATCAGGAAGGGTAAGCATGATCTGCTCCACGCGTGGCACCCGTTCTACTGCCAGTGAAAAGTCCGGTTTTTTTTCGCATTAAGTGATTGTCAGTGTGGTTATGAACTCTGCATCTACCCAAAGACGAGTTTATAGTAATTTTCTGTCAATACTCTTATATACTTGTTCCATTTCCCACGATCCTTTCACGCTACGTATCACATCTAGAGGTGACCTGTTAAAAAGTGATTCATAAGAAGCAGACAAGTATGATTTATCCTTTGTACCCTTGGACAACAATATTTGTAAAGTGAATTTCTTGGAATCGAATCTTGCATATTTAAGAAAATTTGACAAACATTATTACACTTTTAATGATCAAGACAACTTAGACGAGCAAATAAATATGTTTACATTTTCAAAAAGATTAGATGGCAAATTTCCCTGCATTAATATCGCATTTAAGCTTTGATACCTTCATGTAGTTGACCAGAATCGATGCATCCACGTGTCGACGACTATATAAATACTAATGACTTTTTTTTATAAATCTATCCAAAATTCGATTAAAATGTTGTATATTTATTTGATTGTGTGCGATTTGATGGTATTGGATCCCAAATAAAATGTATAATATTTCAATTGTTGTCATTTATATTCATTTTATCAAAACATGATGCTTATTATACTCCTTTCCAAAAAGTGTTGTTATCACTTCCTGGATTTGAACTCTCCCATCAAATGGAGATACAAATCGCTTCCGGTTATCACTTGTATGGTTGGTTAACAATACACTAGTTAACCCCGAATAAAATTTAATTCTTACAAAATTAGTGCAGTGTCACAGTAAATAATGACATGGTAATCCAAATTTGAACCGTTTTATGAACTGTGTTCAGGATTATCAATACTTGCCGTATTGGGTTGATAACCGGAACTGTTTATTTTTATTTAATTGCCGAAACCGAAGGTATAATTTGAAAAAAAACAATTGCCCACGTATTAAACATCAACTGCAAAATTCATTCGATCAAAAAATGTGTGTCCGATATCCTCTATTGATCCGAGTATGCCCGGTATCTTTTAAGGGCTTTTTAAAAAAGACGTAGCCACAACTAATTATAGCTGCCATTCTCTTAAGGATTAAATTTGACAAAGGAAGGATTGTGACTGGGACACCGTCGCTGGTTATATGGTATATTTAGTGAAAAAAAAAATGAACGTTTTAAGATAAAATGGACCCGATGTATCCTTACGAAGTTGCAATTTGTACAGGGATTCACGGCGATTCTACGTGAAAGGTAAACTGCAAACTGTTCGGTAGGCAGCATAACTTTCATACATTTGATTGATAATTAGAGATAAAGAAACGATTTCTTACCTCGAAGCGACATAATCCTCCATGTTATTACAACCCGATATCCCGTCTATGACGTAGGTTCCTAGCCGTGATATGGTGACTAGTAATCCTGGAAAATTTGAAAGAAATCTGAGAGGCAGTTTCTATGGAGTTGCGTCCACAAGATCTGTCATTGTATAACATTGTTAAATTTAAAAGTCCCATAACTCTTACAATATTTGACAAATCAAAACAGCGATGCGATATGATCTAGATAGTACATATGATGACTAACAATCCTATCAAATTTAAACGAATTCCAACCAGCTGTTTCTGAGGAGTTGTGTCCACAAGATTTGCCATTGTATAACAATGTGGAAATAATCAAAGTCCAATAACTCCAACAAAATTTGACGAATAAAAAGAGCGATGCGATATCATCTAGTATTGATGGTGACTAACAATCCTGCAAAATGTGAATGAATTCCGACCAGCGGTTTCTGAGGAGTTGCGTCCACGAGAATCGCCATTGTAGAACAATGTGGAAGTAATCAATGTCTAATAAATCCCACAAAATTTGACGAATCAAAATGGAGATGCAATATGATCTAGTTCTAATGGTGACTAAAAACCCTGTAAAATGAATTCCGACCAGCAGTTTCTGAGGAGTTGCGTCCACAAAAAGGTGACATACGGACGGACGGACAGACGGACGCAGACTATTACTATGTTCCACCGTCAAGGTGCGGCGGGGGGCAATATTTGATTTCATTTTTTAAAAAACATATTACATGCATGTTCAACCAATTCCATTGAAATGTATACCCGTTTTGATTCATTTATAATTTATGAATTGTGTTATCAAAGGTTGAAGTGCTTCATTTTATTCAATAATCAGAAAAATGTTAGCTGTTAAGCTGTTGATTTTTGTTTCAACAACAATATTAGGTAAGACTTTTTCCTATTTTATAACACGATATAAAAGGAACATTTCAATTTAACAAATATAATTGTCTGGCAATATGGTTTCAACTTTGTGCCAAACACTATTAAGTAACATCTAAGTATACGGATATAGGGGTAAATGTATATTTTTTTTTCATAAATCTTGTAAGGACATATTTCAAAATCTCTGTGGATTTCTTGAAATCTCTATTTTATAGATTTTACTGAAAGAAGCACTAATAATGGAGCAACGAAGAGCTAAGAGGAATTAATTTCCTGACAAAATTTTGATATCATTCATTGAATATGCACATTGATCAATGACTTGAACTATATACCTATCCCAGGATTTTTCAATAAAAAATCAAATCTTAAACTCATACTTTCTAATTGTAGGAAAAAAAACTGAGCAAGTCCATTGATGTGTTTTCATAATCAAAACACTAACATCGAGTGCATCAGAATCTTGATGATCCATTTTATAGTTATAGATTTTATTACTTTTATTTCTATGTATAAAGTATAGAAATGTATCTACTCAATAAAACATCATATTGCACAGTTGATCATGATAAATCATCATATTGCACACTTACTTTGATTGACATTCACAGGCCACACCCCTTTAACACCCTCAATAGAATATACCACTCCTCTTTTGTTTGTCATCAGTGACTTCAGCCATGTCAATCAAATATAATAAAACAATTATGGCACTTCTATACTCGATCAATATGGGGTTTAACGGAGCGCAAAAGATAATATTGAACTCGGGGTAAACCCTCGTTCAATATTACTTTATTGCTCCGTTAAACCCCATATTGATCTCGTAGAAGTGCCATAATTGTATAGAATGTGCAAATCCAAGTCCACTCTTATTACTTCTAATTCTAATCTAATTAACAAGGCCGGTTGTAGTTTTGTCTTCGTCCTTTACATTTATCAGTGAATCTCATTTAAACCATGCATTTGGATTGTTGAAAAAATGAGCATTTTAAAATAATGTTAGAAATGTGTTATTTTGGTTTATACGATTGTTCGTATAAAAATACCAAGATATCAGCAACATATGTAAACATATATTTTGCTGGCGTTATTGTTACTAGTGTCACAGTAACGTAGGAATCATCATACCCAGATATAATATCTTCATACTCTTATATTGTTTTGACATGGTGGGCAAATGATAGAAGTTAGGGAAACTTGAAAACCAATTTATGAATTGCAAGACTTTATGACGAAAGTGATGACTCAGATAAACATTGCTTATTGAGTAACGTAGGAATCGTTTATTTTATCTGACGTTACATCTAAACAAGAAAGGATATTTCATCACATCTTTGTCATGGAAATGATAGAAGTCCATGCAAACTTTGTTTCAAAAGTAAATTCCTTGGAATTTTTAACAATAATTTTTCCACTTGTGTCAATTGGTAACGTAGGAATCGGTCACGAAGGAATTTTTTTCATAGTAAAGGAAGTATCATCAGAGATCGACTGTAGTCAATTCATAACCAAGTAGTGGAAATTCATAAGTGCATTGTTTCTCATACATGTAAGTACCCAACATTTTAGTCCGATCCCTTCATGTACTTTCGCTAGAACATAGGTAACGTAGGAACCTTTGTTATTTGGAAGTTCAAAAACTACAGTGTTTATGAGTACAGTACTTTTTTATTGTTAAAGGCAAATCTTGATACATGATTTTTTTATATCATATTGTTAGAAGACATGTCTTTTTAAGGTATAATTATATCTTTTGAAAATAAGTTTGACTCCTAGGCAGTTTTTAAGTAGCAGTAACGTAGGAATCATAAAAAATCTTGACAAGTTTTCAATTTTTTTCATTTTTTTAATTAAAAAAAGTACCATTCAAATCTTTACTTTTACTAAATCATCATCTTGGAAGAAATGTAATACGAAACAATTAATTTAATAATTTACTATTTTTAGTAAAATAAAACAGTCCCAAAAAAAAGCAATCTTGACATGCGAAATTTTGTATTGAAACCATACAAAAACACCACAACTTTACATTAGATCGTGGTATTGTACTTATTGTAGGAGGTTCGTTTAATTCTCTTATTGACAGTAATACGAAAAACATCCAACGCTGTACTTTTATTTGTAAATATTTTTTACAGAACGGCTACTATTGTCAACCATATATGCATTGTTTAAATGAGATTGACTGTAATCCCTTGGACAAAAAAATATAAGCCTTCTTCTGGCTTCGACGGATAGGGACTTCACGTTTGCACTCCGTCAGTCCGTTAAACCATGGAGATATTAACCTCTATGGTAAAACCAAAGTTATCCGGCCTTTTTTCCCTATTATTAACTGATGACTTAAAATACAGTGTGATTTGCCCATTTAATATAACCGGAAGTTTTTGACACATGGAATTTATACAGGGCAAATGCCCTGTATAGAAATTTATACAGGGCAGATGCCCTGTATTAAAACAATACAGGGCAAATGCCCTGTATAAATGAATCGGCCATATTGGTTTAGTTACACTCTGTTTTCTGTGTCTTTCTCGCATATGTTAGCTTTTTTCTTTTTGTCTATTGATTTTAATTTCTGAAAATGAGAATAAAAAATAAACACAGCACAACCCAGAAGATTTCCTTCAACGTTCAAATATTAACACTGTGCTATACACTTATATTAGTACTTGTCAGCAGAAAAAAGTACTCGTCAGGCGCATCCCGTTTCAGCTTGTACGACTGATACCATACCAGATCAAGGGGATTTGTAAACAACATGATAGTGCAATACTTTTTTCTACTACAAGTTGAAAATTCAATAGAAGTCTTTTTTATATTGCCTTGACTTTGTGACTTTGTAATATTGAAATTTGCATCCTGTAATTAAGATTGGTAAAGGTAATGCCTGAAATTTTAAGTCATCAGTTAATAAAGGTGTCATAAAATGGGTATTTTCATATTAGTCATGTATAATGTCCTCGTACAGTCGTATTGGGTTTCGATCACCTGCATTGGCCCTCGGCTTCGCCTCGGGCCAATACAGGTGACCTCAACCCAATACGACTGTACTTGGACATTATACAGGATTAATATGAAAATACCCATTTAATAACACTATATACTATAACAGATATTTTTCTTATATTTTGTGTATATTGCTACCGCTATGAGTAATAAATCAAGTTCTAGAGTGGGCTTTGGACTTATAAAATTTGGTAAAATATCAGACTTTTTCCTAAACCAGTCCAGAAACTGAGCTAATATTTGGCATGTAAGTATACCTCTTTGAATAACAGATCTTGTTTGAATTTTGTTTTGGACCACCAATTTTTTGGAGTCATGGCCATTTTGCTTCGATATCAGTATTCCGGATTTTTCTTCTACAGCGTTTCAGATATTTAGACAATATTTTCTATGTAGTCTACTATCATGAGTTAAAGATCAAGTATTCGGTTTATATATTTTTGACATTTTTGAAATCTTTAGTAAAATCTCAATTTTCTGTTTTTATTCTAAACCGTTTCAGATATGGAGCTTATATTTTTATGTGAGTCTAAAATGACGTATAGATAAAGTTTGAGTTTAGTTTATGCCCACTTATTTGGACTTAGTTAAAAGAACTTACATAAGTGGTTAATATCAAGTTTCGAACTTTTTTAACTGTTCGAGATATTAAGCTTATAAGTGGCGTGTGGGTTAACGTTCATAAGTTACAGATTAAGTTTATTTGGTTCCGGTCCATTTGTGTTTGACGAAACTGAGGGATTCTCTTTGGAGAACTTGGTAAAATCAGCTTTCCACAGATTTCTTCAAAAACCACTACAGGGTATGATCTAATATTTGGTAAGTGAATCGACTTACGTGTGTAACAAATCAAGCTCATACTTGGTTCTTCTTCACTGATTTGATAGACTTATTGACCTTGGGTTCGGAAAACCTTTCTCTTTCTATACTTTTTTGGGTTAACAAAGCCTTTGTTTACCGGAGGGTAATCAATAATTCAACAAGAGTGGATTATTTTGCCTTGCAATACAAACCACACTTGTTAAAAATAAACTGTTTGAAATTTTGGACCAATGGAATTAGGCCTAGGATTTACAATAAGAAATAGATTTACAATTGCAAGCAATAGCTGATGTCAACCCAAACAACCAATTCGATTATACTTATTCGCAGCCCTAAATTCTACCTTTAGATCAATTTTCGTTGAAATGTTCGTTGCAATCCGACTTAGCTGAAATGTTGACGTATTTTGAAAATGGCGGACATTACTTTCACGGACAGGACTTCTGCTGATCCAAATACATGCCAAGGTAAATTTGATTAAATTAACCCATTTCAAAATAATTTTACTCGACTTCGTCTAAGGTGACAATATTATTCGTGGTATTTAGAATGCTAGACTTAACAACAAATATTCAGAACTGAACGATAAAAGATGGTGTGTCTCTTGAAACTGAGAATTTACGATACATTTCAATTTCCTATAAAAATTGTCTCTTGAAAAACAAAATCAGAACATTTAATTTTCTAAAGAGACATAGAATTATAACATACATGTACTTGTTTAATGTCATCAAAGGGGACTTCATTTATTCGTATGAATCTAGATCTAGTCATAAAAGGACTAGTACAAGCCGTATATGTTTCGACATTGTATGACAGTCACTGTTTGTTTTTTTCTGAGTCATTCACAGTGTTTTAACAGTAACTAGAACAAACATTCATTGTTGTTGCCTGCATGAGACGTTTTTCTTTATCTTGAAAAATAATATAAAAGTTGGTTAGTATTTGAGTGTGAATAATTTATGAGAATTTGATATTTGGATGCTAGTTGCCGGGCACTAAATGGCATTTATTTTTTTTATCTAAAACATTACAGAATCACTTAGAAAAAAAATAAAGAACTTTACATTAATTACCTTTGAATGATGTCATGAGTGTTTGTAGAATTAATATCATTAATATTTGTCTAGAGTAAAAGTTAAAAATGTAGGGAAAATTTCAAACAAAAAACAAGGCAACCAACAAAAATTATAGTTCCGGAACTGGGTCTGTAAGTATTGTTCAATTTTAAAACTTCCGGGCACGCGGCCGGAAGTTCCATTTTTGGTAAAAATATATGACGCTACAAACCAAAAACGTGGACGTCATAATCCTGTGACGTCATGTATTGGCAGGAAACGTTTTCGAATTGCAATTTTATCGTGAAATCTTGGTGTCACATGACGAGACTTACAGGCCCTATACATGATAATGTAAGGATTACATACAGACACACGACATAAAAAACGAAGAGGCAAATGTTACACCATACAATAAGTCACACTTTTAAAAAGTCCTCACATTGTAAACCAATAGAATCAGGAGTATCATCAAGTTCTTGGAATGGTAAGCATAAAGCACCCGTCACTGTGTAAGTTAAAAGTCACAATGTGTTATGTCAACATAGAAAAATCTTTGGATGTATTGAAAGAATACATGGGTTGCGCATCGTTTCCATTCCGGATATGACTCGTCATTTAGACAAGGTCATCTGGGGTTACAAGGAGGAAAAGTGACGTCATCCAACGTTGGAGCAAGGGATAGATAATTTATACCAACGAATCTTACGTTGTCATTCAAAATATGGGTAAAAAATCGTTTTCAATTAACAAAGAAATCCACGAGGAATATTTCCAACCCACAAAAAACGAAACTTGAATGGAATTGAAGAAATTACTATCTTCGTCTATCAGAGTCTTGGAACCAGTTTTTACAAGATTCCTCTTCTTTTGGCGATCCCGCAAATGCGCAACCCATGTATTCCATCTTCATTTGAGGGAAAACACGTTGGGAGATTTTGTCAGATTGCAATAACAATTAATCAAACTGATTTGTTCTTCTTTGAAACTGTTGAATAAATTTGTTCTCTGTAAGTTTTTAAACATCATTGAATTATGGTCTTCCAAATGTTTAGATTTTATCTTCACTGAAGAGACATAAGTTGTCGAAATGGCCATATACAGAAACCAAATTTACAGTAACCTCGGTATTTTTGTTATTTTACACTCATATAATCAAGAAATGGGAACAATTGCTTTGAATCATAGGACAAAATACAAAATACAAAAATGGCAATACAAGATAAATGGATGCTTAAAGCGAGGGATCCAGAATTTGAAGAGGAAATCAAAGCCGCAGAGTTGAGAAAGTAGAATACAATTTTTGTGACTACTTTACCATCAACACACCTATAAAATTATCATTCTCACGTATTGTTTTTATTTGTTTTTAGCTGTGAAAAGGGGGAGGGACGTGCGCTAACAAACTAGATTATGATCACACTAAATAATTTTTATTATTAAAATTTTGATGATTAGAGCCAACCATTGTACAAATTATATCACAACCAAAATAATTGAAAAAGATTGCTAATCATTCCTACAATGGGAATTGACAGTTCATCAGGAAATCCTACTTACATTCCCACTACACTATCAAGGGAGGGGATAATTGAAAATCGCAACTCTGTTTTAGCATCCTTTGACATCAAAGCGGATGATGATAACAATCAGTTCCCCTACATCTATTGCAAGCATACATACAAACAGAGATTCATTGCGGGGTCTTCCAGGTGCACCACTAATAAACTTACTAAGCTCCTTAGAGGTGGGTGACACGGGGGGTCTGCCCTCCCAATTCCCAGTTTTTTTCGACCTTTTTTCCCAATTCCCACATTTTTGGCCCGTTTTTCCCAAATCCCACATTTTTTTTTGGCCATTCCCATTTCCCACATTTCTACATTTTGAAACACCAATAACATCATTAATTTTACTTGCCCACATGTTCCATAAAGTTAAAGTTCTTCCTTCATAGGAAATATCCTTACTAAAGGACCTAAATTCCGTGCACCACAATACATCAACCGGGAACAAAACTTTAAAGATGTTATGGATGCTGCGGAGGACCATGCCAGAAAATAGATTGAACATGAATAAGTTGAAGACCTTTATTCTCTTTTTGATTGGATTAAGGTTGTGAGGTCTATGATCCCAAGACAAATCAATCAGCTACAATGGTCAATGAGAACTACTATTAAATCAACATCAATTTTCAAAAATACTGATATTGCCTGATATTTGTCCTCCATTCATTACGAATATCCCGTTGTTTCTGCAGATAAGGCACCATGATAACATCATTTTATCTGTAAAAAATAATTACAACGAAAGAACTTGGAATTGGTAATTCTTAGGGCAAGCCATCCTACACAGCTACTACCCTGTCTAAGGAGGAGATATTACAGTTATACATTTGTTTTGCTTTCCTTTGGGATTTTGGCCAACGATGAAGACAATAATCTGCACTCTTTGTACTGTATACACAAATTAAACTAATGCCTATACAAACAATGGTACACCATTAGATCCAAAAAATGTTCTACAAAACCTATTTCTAAGCTGTTAACCTCCATCACAGCTGTAAAAGAGGGTCTTTAAATATAATTTGATACTTGCTTTTCAAGAAGCGGTAGTAACGAAATGTGAATGTTGAAAAACTTTAGATGTACTTGACATCTTGAACTCTATGTCATTTTCACACTGTAACAGCTTTTAGACTTTTGACTTCTCTGCACTTATATACTACCATTTCCCATGAACAACTGAAATCTCGGCTGAAAGATTTAACTGATAGATGTTGCTCTCATACAAACGGTGAACAGAGATATAAGTACATTATTATAGGTAGAGAATAAGTGTACTTTGTGAAATACAAAAACGAATTTCAGTGAGGAAGAAGTGATTAAATGTTAAGTTTGTAATCCACAATATATTTATAAGTTTGGAAGACTTGTTTTTAACAGACTTAAAAATTCCAATGGGCATAAACAAATTGAAGGGGTTTTTCAAACTGAAGGTAAAAATAAGCCCAATCATTTTATTTTGGCCTCCGTTATATAGGTAATACTTTGTCACTTCACACCCCTACCTTAGGTGATTTCCCTAGACTTATATAAAATTAAAAATACCACAATACTTCAATCTTATGCCTTGACCATTATCTGGAAATCACAACAAATGTAGACTAAAAACTAGGCTGTATCACAAACGCGATTACTTCTTTTTCCAATAGTAAACTTCCCCTTTCTTTGTAGCAACATTCAAACAGCACCAGAATATGCAGCCTATTTCTCGAAACTGTTATTCGCTTCTCAAGGGCTTGTGATCCATACAGTAACTTCCTTGATAGAGTCTGTTCGTTAACAAATAGGTTACTTAAACCAGGGTTACTAATAACTTGAAGTCATCAATGCACAAGTTTTATGGTCGACATCACAATATTCAGGACCACTATTGGGTATTTGCTATCAAGGGGTTGCCATGCATTATTCTTGTAAATTATAGTTGAATTTGCTTCGGTAAGTTTTTAGAGGAAATAATCAAAAAGTGCATCTCATATGCCAGAATGTTAAATTAATATTCCATGCTGTCAGTCTTGTCTTTTTGTCTGGAAGACTCATATGAGCAATTATTGTCAAGAAACCACCAATAAATAGTAATCCAGTACGTATTGGCCAAATGTACTTGAAACGTTTCATAGCAGCTGATAAAATGTTTTTCTCATTTGGTGTTAGGTTAGACTATGTTATCCTATAGGCAATTTGTTCTCTTGTTTTTAGTGGATCATAGATAAATGAGTTTTGTTTTTCTAAAAGACCTTCCATACATTATTCCTGTAAAGTTTGGTTGGATTTGCTTCTGACGTTTCAGAGGAGATGATCAAACTATGATTGTCCGTGAGGGTCTAGTGTTAAACGATGAATTACGCTGGCGGCCATGTACCGGGTATTTTTGTCGCATCCAAAATAAATAAGCATACTTCGTAAAGGACCTTCTATATATATTCCAGTACAGTTTGGTCAAGTTTTATATGTTATACTTTCAGAGCAGATTAATGTAAACATGAGGCTCATACCGCTCACCTGGACACTGGCTAACACAGACAGTCTTTGTTAAAGGATCTAAATTAGACTATGGTTACACTTTGCCTATGGTGTTTTCAGAAGACAAGACCCTTTAACGTGTTTCAGTTGGGACCAATTTTGGTTCCATCTTCCGCAGATGATCATCAAAGGACTATTGTGGCCTAGTTTCGATCTAATTGGCTAAGCAGTTGCAGGGAAGATCTTTGAATGTATTTTCATATAGGATCTAACGATAAACTATGTTTACCTCTGGCTTCTATCATGGAAATAACGCTTACTTACATGTAAAAAAAACACCCTTTTGCATGAGACCGCCTAAAGACTATTGTGGCCAAGTTTGGTTCCGATTGGCTCAGTAGTTCAACAGAAGGCGATCTTGGAATATGTTTTTCCCATAGGGTCCAATGTTAAAACTAAAAGTATGTTCAACGATGGCGGCCAGTCTGGATATAGCGCTGTTTAAAAAAAAAAAAACACCTTTTTGCAGGGGAGCACCCAAGGACTATGATGACCAAGTTTGGTTCCCACTGGATTAGCAATTTTAGACAAGATCTTTAAATGTGTTTTCGAACAGGGTCCAATGTTAAATTATGTTCCCTCTGAGGTCATCTTCGATATAGCGACGACCTAAAAACAACATTTTGCAAGAGACCATCTTAAGACTATTGTGGCCAAGTTTGCTTTCAATTGGCCAAGCAGTTTCAGAGACGAAGATCTTTGAATGAGATGTTTGGACGGACGACAGACGAAAAGTGATGATAAAAACTCACCCTGGCTTTAGCCAGGTGAGCTTATGACGTTTCCCAACAGGGTCCAATGTTAAACCATGCTATGTACTGGTGGCCATATTCTAAACGAAATAAAATGACGTATATGAGTACTTTTTGTAAAGAAGTTTTCATACATCTTTCCTGCCATGGTCAAATTTATGTCAGTATTCAGTGAAATAATAAAACGTAATATGCGCATCATTTGGTGCTTGCTACATCATTAAGTTCGGCTGAGTAGTACTTGTGCTGAAAAACTTGGTAATGAATAGACAGACAAGCATGACATAAAGTTAGGGATACATGAGGATGAGACACATTTACATGACTATCTAGGTTAATGTCACAGCTCACTAAAGTCAATGATAGTGAATAAACTGTGAAAGTCTCTTTATCTACCAACTGATGTCTGGAAAAGCTTCATAGAAACTAGAAGATTTTACAACCAAAATTATAAGAACACACAGGAACAACCAAGACATTGATGACCCATTGATCTTGTGATAAAAGACCTGATCGACCACTATTGATTTTTTAATCATTATTTATTTTTAAGCTAGTTAAATTTCCCATTTCCCACATTTTTGTGATTTCCCGCTTCCCGATTTTTTTTCATCATTTTTCCCATTTCCCTAAATTTTTTACCCTCTTTTCCCATTTCCCAAAATCGTGTCACCCCCTCTCCTTACTACTTTATAGACCGCAGTCAGACATGGCCTGAAAAGTTACTGTGATAAAGTCAGATGTGGACTCAAAAAATTCTGAAGATCTACTCGAACAGCTATCCTCTAGCAGTCTTACGAATTGGCACAGCATACAAACTTTTGATTTTTCTACTCTTTATACTACACTACCACACAATATAAATTGAAAACAATTACATCAATGTTTCTGCACTAAAAACGGAGAACGCAGACACACTTATTTAGTAGTAGGGAAAGACCAAACATATTTTGTACAGAACCACACTGAGTCAAACGGGAAATGACGTAATCAAGATGTTGCAATTTTTAATAGATAATCTTTTTGTCGATTTTTTTCAACAGACAATCGGGATTCCCATGGGAACTGAATGTGCGCCTCTTTTATCTGATCTCTTTCTTTTCTCGAATGAGGCGAAGTTTTTACAAGGGATAACACGTAAAAAACAAGAACATTTAGCCCAGTCCTTTAATTTCAGCTTCCGCTACATAGACGATACTTTTTCTTAATAATCCAAAATTCAAGGAACATTTACACCTGATCTATCCCAATGAGCT
Source organism: Modiolus philippinarum (assembly GCA_002080025.1). Lineage (NCBI taxonomy): Eukaryota > Metazoa > Mollusca > Bivalvia > Mytilida > Modiolidae > Modiolus > Modiolus philippinarum. Next base: position 23,550 of record MJUU01052314.1, read on the forward strand.
TGAAATTAAAGAGACTACTGATACACCTACTTCAGCTTCGTAATAAAATCTTTTAATATACATTGACGAAAATGGACATTTGAAATCTAAGTTGTATGACAAACGTGATGATTTTTACTTCCCAATTGTGAACTTTCCTTTTCTGAGCAGCAATATACCTACCTCTCCAGCCTATGGAGTGTACATTTCACAGTTGATTCGTTACTGTCGAGCATGTAGTTTATACAGTTATTATTGATTAGAGCAAAATCACTGTCCCAAAAGCTGCTTAGTAAGGGAGTTATTCGGCCTTTGTTACTTTCATCCCTTTATAAATTCTATTCCCGTCACTATGACATCATTGACAGATACCGGTATAACGTATCTGTGTCCCAAATGAAAACGGACATTTTCAGCTAGATTTCACGTCTTCCTGGATTTGTCACAACCGGATTTGATTCAACCCTAGATTGACTTACTGATAGTGTGACGGGTGCCGCTAGTGTAGCAGGACATGCTTACCCTTCCGGAGCATCTGATGTCACTCCCGGTTTATTATGAGAGTTTACACACTATAAGTGCCTTAGTTCTTAATGAAATCTTTTTATTTTCGTGCATTGTAGCTTTCTAATGGTCTTGTTATGTCTTTGTTTTTATGTCGTGCCATTTTTGCCATGTCTTTGGATTTCGATTTTTGTAGTCATCGCTTCCCTTGTTCCTTCGGTATTCTACTGCCGTTGTTTCATCATTGAAATTAAATAAAATCCACTTCATATCTGACAGGATCTATAATTGCTTCTCCGAAATTAGCAAAAGCATGAATACTTGAATTAGAATGGAATTCTTAGTCTGTGAAGAACATTTTATTTTGATTTTATATACAGTGCACCCTCGTTATATCGCCATCTTTCGGACCAGAGAAAATTTTGGCGATTAGTGAGGGTGGCGATATATAGAGGGAATAAATAACATAAAAACTATACAAATTTTGGAAATACGTACCCTGAAAATGGTTGGCGTTAAGTTGGGGGACTGCCGTTAAAGAGGGGAGATATAATGAGGGAGCACTGTACATTACTATGCGTTTAACAACATAGTTACCACGGTGTAGATTTGACTGTATTCAGAAATGAAATACAGGTTATGCAGACATTTAGAAAATCTGGAAATAGTTCTTAACAATCAATTTTCATCAAGGTCATAATGTAAATTTAATCATTAACACTTGGGATTTTAAGTAATTACGGGGTCATTATGATATTATAATCTAAATTCGGTATACCTTTTCAGCACATAATATAACAATTCATACAGAAGACAATAGAGAGAAAGATTCCAGATTCCATAAAGTTGACGACATCTATACACCTTTGTCTACTTATGGTATTATTGCACTAAGAGACAGCTATCTAACATTTTGGGTCAAAGCATGTGATAACGCTTTTGTTCTATTGTCTGCATCCTCTGATCTGAGTTCAGATGATTTCTACGAAATTATAATTGGGGCTAATGGAAACAGACAAGTTAGGCTTCGGAAAAAGGCTGGACAAAACAATCAAAAGAAAGCAGTAGATGCAGCACTTTTAAATTGCAGAGAATTTCGATCGATTAACATTAGCTGGTATGACGGACATATAACGGTAGGAATAGATTCTGCATCAATTCTGGATTGGAAAGATCCCTCTCCAATACAAGTCAATGGATTTGGAATCATGACTGGATGGGGATCTTCTGGGGTATGGATCATTGGTAAGCAAAAATACCAATCCCATTTCTTATATATTATTATACCTCCTGTTAGAAAGTTCATTAATAGTAAAACAGTATCATTTTGCATAGTTTTTAAAAGAAATAGCGTCTACTGAAATCTATGATGATTCTTGACCAAACCCTTCGGGAAGTTTTGAATTTGATTTTTCTTCCGTAGTGCGACAGTGTTCTACCAGCAGACTATGCCCCTTTAGTTAGCCGACAGTTTAACGGCGAGCACCCCTTGACCCATCTTTCTAAATTATGTATTGTTTTTTTTTCTTTCCTTTCAGTTGTGGTCATGGAGTTAGTGGTCTACAAATAGTGGGTTTTATTCGTATGTTTTTATACTATAGGGAAACGGGACAGATAAAGGGGAGGTTTGGGTACACATAAACCGGTTTAACCCAACCCTACCGCTGGCTTTTGCCAGTGCCGGTACCAAGTCCGGCTGTACCGAGTTCCTATCGTTGTCTACGTTTGTCTTTTGTCTTATTCGTGCTCTTCATGTGTAGTTCCATAGCAGATTGTGGCATGTGATTATAATTTTCGGCCATTGTAGGTGTTCCCTGTTATCAAATTTTTACATTGACTACACTGTTGTAATAGTGAGCACTGCTGTTGTGAAAAGTTTTGATCATCACTAATCGTCACGTGCAGGAGGCGGAGTTTTTGTCTGATCGACAAGTGGTTGGCAATCATCCGCATGGTCACTTGTGCGCTTGAAGTTACCCAAAGAAAGGGGAGTCGTCTATTACAGCATTAAGATTTTCATTTTTTTCAGTATTTTTGTTGATTTTCATACATACAGTGGAACATCTTAAGCAGAAAAGAAGTATTTGGCAATGTAACTTTTCAAAATAGTCAACAGTCAGTATAATAATAATATTGATGTTGTATTTTACATTGACTATGGAAAATAGTAGCCAGGGTGATGGACAACAGTGCAATCCCCTTCGGGACGTGGACTTCTGTCCATCACCCTGGCTACTATTTTCAAATAGTCAATGTAAAACACAACATTATTATATAATTAACTATTGCATAAATATCCGGCTTGAGGTTGGAGAACAATTTGTCGTTTTATCTTGCTTTAACTATAGATTGACATTTACTATTTGCCTTCTTCTTCCTATCATTTCTCCTGTTTGATCCAATAATGTAATCCAGTTCATAATATAAACAAAATTCGCTGTTTATATAGTCTGTCGTAATCCAAATCGGAGAAAAATAGACCGAGGAAGAATTTATTAGAATATTAGAGTGTCTGATCGACATTTAATTTGATCCGTTTTGAGGACTTATAGATTTCAAGAGTAATGGTTACAAACTGTACATTCCTTTTAGCCGATCTGCCCTATCACTTAAAGGAGACTAATAAATTCAATAAAACAATAAAATAGCTTCTATTATATGTGCGATATTGTCTTGAAACAACCCCTGTTTTAGTGACAAAGGCGACGACTTTACTTTCGAAATTAACAATTTCCCTTACATGAACAGTATTATTCAAACCTTTCCTGCTTGCCCCCCGGACAGAAGATTTTGAAAAATGGTTCGCTGTTCTCAAAGGTATAACAGCAATATTTTTAGGTATTCGAATACAAAAATACTTATTTTTTAACAATCCATCAGGTGATTTAACGATTTCCCGTGCAGGAAGATTCTATTGGCTGGTGAAGTGATGACGTCATTTTTTCGCATTATTTTCAAAGTTTTAAATAATTTGTCATTAAAGTCATCATTAAATGTTTTAAACATTTGAAATGTAAGAAGTTAATCACATTTGCTAATCTGATAAGCCAAATTTAGAGTTTCGACATAAACGATCGATATTAATCAATTTTTTGTCTCCGAAAGTGTTATTTGAAGACCTTGAGGTATTGAACTATTTAGTAATGGAGTATATCTATATAAATACGTTATTATGTTGATTTTCATTTTGATTCGTTATATTTCCGTTAAAATTAATGTATATTATATCAGAAATACAAATATTCCATTACAGCAACATATACAAAAATCGAGTCTTATCATAGCATCGATGAGCCTATTCCAGGCTCATTGAGAATTGATATTTAACTCATCTTTATGTAATCGTTTTCCTGTCATTTCAACTTCTATCATCATATTCAGAAGCCTTTCTATCGGAATAAAACAGTTTTTCGTCCTTGCGTCTGTTGTCCGTATGTGTTTCAAGAGACTAGATTTGTTTGTTTTCGTCGCATTTCATTCTAAATTTTCATTTTAAATCTGATCTTATTCAAACATTAAACAGTTTTATATCGGTGTAAGTTCTAAAAGTGACTGCTGTGAATATATATTTTAATATTTATTTACTAAAAGACCAGTTTTATTTTGAAATACCAGGGCAAATTGTTTGGAACTACTTCTGTGAAATTCAGAATAGGATCTACGGTCAGCTTCAATTTTGTAGTCTCCCAAATGTTGCTTAGTAAGCCCTACATTAAATAAGCAACCACATCCGAATAGACGGGATTTGCCAGCGCGGAAAAGCAAAGGAAGATGGGGTTGGGCCATAGGTCTTCCGGAAGGTTACATATCGTATGGGAGTTGAATGACCATACATGAACGATCGTGCATGGTGTGGGATTTACTATTTTTTTTAACTATGTCGTATCTTATACAATATACAATAAAATGCTGATCGAAATATATTTTTTGCATCAATTTATTGATTGATAATATCTTTGATTTGTTTTTTCTCAATGAGCCGAAGTAGCTCATTTTGCTAGGTTCTGTTTAACCTTGTTTTTTATTGAGTCGAAGCAACTCATTTTCTTACGTTTTTCTTTGGTTTGTTGTAATTGCAAATTTTGTTCTGTTTTGTTTTGATCTGATTATTTGTTTCTGTGGTGTTTTGCGCTTTGTTTTGTTTATACCCAGAACAAAAATTTTCAAAGTAATGGGTTCCTCAGACAGATTAGAGGTTAAATGTAAACTCTTGCAACTTTCGAAAAAGAAGCGACGTGTTGTAACAAAATTTGGATTCTGTTGCATCAAGGGATCTGCCCGCCGAGGAAGTACAATCGTTGGTACAAAGCAGGGCATTTCTTCTGTACTACAATTAGCTGATGACAGAATCGACAGAATTCAAATGATTCATTCCACAGGGAACTGAGAAGTAGCTTTGAAAAACGAAATGTACCTTACACAGAACTTCAATGTCAAAGTGTATGCTATAAAATTTTTACCAAGGAATTGAAAAAGGTCAAATCAAAATGTATGAGCAATATATCGTCATCGAGCTCGCTTGGACAAAAGCCAAATATACCTGATGGTGCTTCTACTGGATTTACTGTAAACTTTTACTGGAAGTCTATGTGTTTATTCAGTACCATTACTGGCATTTTGGCTAGAAACAGAGACCCCATAAGTAATGCTACAAACCAGTTGCTTTGTAAAACGTACGTGCAAGTACTGAATGATGCGGTGATTGTGTCCTTATCAGATGGATCTGATTTGGTTGCTGTTGGTGCTCAGTACCACGGCAAATGGCACAAAGCATATGTATCAGAGAGAAATATCAAATCAAAATCTTGTGACAAATATCTCCAGAGTCGATCCATACCAAGAAGCATTTTACAAATTAGATTCTGAAATTTATGAACTATTATTCCACGAAGGCGAGGTAGCTTCCTGATAAATATAAACAATATTTTCATATGGATGGTGTCGATAGTCCAAGTTATCCATCTCATCGACTAAAATAAAAGCTAAAAAGTCATTATGGGGATAGAGTCATATTCAAGGCACAGACTAGTAGTAGCCATAGCGACATATTCATGGCAAATACAGCAATTGAAGCGCTTATTTCCACTGTCGTATTCCAAGCACAGGGTTGCTAACCGAATAAATGTCAAAATTCGTGTTCTTTTGAGGCCATGACTATTCTTAGGGCTGATATCAACGGTACCTCTAATATAGATTTGTCTAGCAGTGATAGTAAAGACGAGGGTACACGAATGATATCTGATGCCTCACCTGCTGCATCATCTGGATTTCAATGCATTATTGCTCATCCTCCTGACAATGATGTTCTCTTTCTCCTTGTTCACTTTCTGTTTGATATTGGTGTTCAGATTTGGTTGCATTTGTCTAAAGGTGGGCGAAGGTACCAGCCCATATCATTTAAACTTGTGTAAAGCTCTGTCTGCCTCCCATGCTATTACTGGTTGTGATTCAACAAGTTGCCTTGTAAAACAAGGAAATGTCCGACCTTGGGAACTGTTAAAATCAAATCTATCGATATTTTCTTCTCTCGCCCGAGCTGTCTACACTTCCCCAAGATGAGATTACCGATAATTTGGAACAATATGTCCTGCGTATTTACAGAGGATCTCCAACAATGCAAGATGAAACCAAATGCGGTATAAACTATTTGCAAAAAAAGGGTCACAGAGTGAGCTCCTACCCCAATCCAGAACGCTCTTTTGCAGCACTTCAAAGAGAAGAATACTTAACTTTAATTTGGCTATCTTCGTTGCAGCCAAATCCTGCAATACCAAATTCAGATGGTTGAGGGTGGAGAAACAGTGATGATGGATTCCTATACTTATGACGCTTGAACCAATGCCTAAACAAATCACGAAAATGGTCAAGTCTGGTTTCAAATCTTATAATTGTGCACTTCTGTAGAGCAGCTTTATTACTTTGAACTGGAGCCTGCTTGTGTGAAGGTGGCGAGAGTTGTCACAACAATTACAAGAACATGGTGTGGGTGGTAACAATTTTTCATCTGATGAAGAATAAGACAATGTAAATGATCCAAACTAGCATGGTTAATGTTTTACAATGACGGGTTATTGTATTTGTAAATATTGATTTATTGCAGTCCTGTGGTCATTTTGTACATATGTACCCATTTTTCCGTAATTTTGTAAATACTTTTATGAATATTTTCTGGGCGTTGTGCAATATAATGCATTCAGACTATATCTATTAATATCTAATTTCTTATCTCCCTTGTGGCCTGTCACACTGACATGATGTGGGAGCTTGAGATTCCCTTTAACCATATAGACTGATTCGGATCGGATTGAATTTAACATTCAAGTAGATATAATCATGCCAGAGAGGTCATGAATTAGAGGACATGCCTTTTTTTACCATGTACATAGTTCTCTTTGTATTTGTATCATGTGTTTGATTTAACATATTTAAATCGGGGTTTTTGCTTTGTTTTAGTTTGTTTAATATTTGTTTGGTATAATTTTGCAATACAGTCGCTTTTATTAACTAACATTGCATTAAAAAGTTGAACACAACACCAGATTTTGGTCTATTTGCTTTGAATGAGCTCTAAACGCGTCACGAGCTCACTTCCGGTTGTCGTAGACATAAAAATACGGTACTTGTGTATAGGTAAATCCTTTCCTCAAACATATAAAATGTTATAATAACATGATTTTTGTTTCTGTTTAAATTATATAGAATTTTCAACTGTGAGGTTAATGTTTTGAAATCATGAGCGCCAATTTAAAAATGGCTCTTTCGACACCTTCGCTCGGGAAATCGGAAAATCACCTGATGGTTACATATACTAGGAATGTATGAATTTCTGTTGCAATAAAAAAAAAATGCTGTTATACCGATGAGTACAGCGAACTCATTTTTCAGGGCAGATAAGCTATTAAGCACTAGCTTACGGAGTGCATGTTTGACAGTTTATTAGTTCAGCGAGTGCTAGCAATACCTATTACCGGGTAATTCTTTTTCATTAGGCATAGTTATCCCTTTGAAAAAAAAAATCAGTCTTTTACGACCATTAAAAAAGTTCCTGAATAGATATCAGTTCCTTTTGGAAAAATTTGAAATTCTGTCTGATCTCTGATTAAAGATTCATTTTTGCTTAGTACTGGCATGAACATTTATTTTCATCCTCTACGACTTCTCAATAGCAATTGCTCTTTAGTTGCTACCGGATACTACCACAATGGAAGCAGAAAGTTTGGCGCCCCATTAAACCGTTCCCCCCCCCACCCCATTTTTTTCAAAATAACTTTACAAAGTCAGGAACATTGCGGATGACAATTACCGGTTCTTTTGCATCTTTTTTTTTT